>WEIS01005794.1:1541-73178 GCA_013389965.1 Todus mexicanus | reverse complement strand
AAGGAGGAGGAGGAGGAGAAGGAGGAGAAGGAGAAGGAAGGGAGCCGAGTGCCGGTGGAGGAGGTCGGAGCGGGCCAGGAGGGGAAGGAGGCGGCTGGAGAGAAGCGGGAGGAGGCGGCGGAGCCGGGCCCAGGGGCTGAGCCTGGCCCTGGGGCTGCAGAGAGCATCCCCCGGCAACCGGCCCCGGAGAGCATCCCCCGGCAGCTGGACCCCCAAGACATCCCCCGCAAACCGGAGCCCGAAAACATCCCTCGGCAACCAACCCCTGAAAACATCCCTCGGCAACAGGAGCCCGAAAACATCCCCCGGCAGCCAACCCCGGAGAGCATCCCCCGGCAGCCGGACCCCAAAAACGNGGTGCGAGCCTCTCCAGCCTGCGCATCCAGCCCCTGGGAGAATCTTCCTTCTCCCAGGAGCTAATCCAGGTGCTGGAGAGGGGCAGGAGGGAGCCTGTGGGTTTATTCTTCCCTTCTTCTGTGGGTTGGCAGCAAATTGTCCCCTTGCCGGCTGTCCTCGCCCAGCCCAGGGGAAGGGGCTGCCTTCCCCCTGCCTCCCAAGCTCAGCAGGACGCTGGCCCCAAGCTCTGACCCTTGGCTGAACTGGAGGGGCTGGTGGGGGCAGCGATGCCTATAACACCCAGTAAATCCTCCTCCAGCTCCGGATCTTGTTTAAAAATAAAAGAGCGTCCGTGGAAAGAGCTTGTTCTGCTCTTGCCTGGCTGGGATGAGACAACCCCAGGTGCCCGAACCCCTCTTGTGGGTGGCTTTCTCCTGGGGCAGCGCCTTGTCCCAGTGGGGGCGAAGTGAGTAAACGGGGTGGCTCAGAAATGCAGCAGCGATGCGTCGTCCGTGTTCCGTGGCAGGCAGCGTGTCTCGGCCGGGGCAGCGCAGGCCTGGGGCCCAGGCGCCTGCTGGCTATTCTTAGCAGCATTTGTAATCCTCAGCGAGCGTATCCAGGCTGCCGGGCAGTGCGCAGGCAGCCCTGGCCTCGGGAAGCATCGCCACTGACTCACTGGGCGGCCTTGGGCGAGTCCCAGGGGGTTGCGCGCTCCCCTCTGAACCGCGATGCTTCATGGCGAGCCCTGAGCCGCTCTTGAGGCTGAGGCGTGGAGCTGCCTCCCTGGGCTCCTCCTCACCTCCCCTTGTCGCTCCTGAGCCTCAGAGCTCTCCCTCTCCCCTTCCCAGCACCCACTGACTGTAGGTATGGCTTCTGAGCAGCCAAATCTCTCACCCCAGCCTCCTGGAGGCCACATTTGTCCCGCTGCCATGTGATTTATTGGTGCCTTTAAGTACCAGGATCTCTGTGAAGCTGGAGAGCCCCTGGGCCATCCTTGGCCAGCTGGGGCTCGGCTGGGCTAGCTCAGCAGCAAAGCTGGCCACCCAGCCAGAGCTGCTGCAGGGCCTGAGGTGCACCCAGCTCGGTCTGATGAAGAGCAGCACCCTGTCGGGACAGATGGCCCCTATCCAGTCCTGCCAGAGCTCACGTGTTCCTCTGCTGCCTCACTAGCCTGAGTCTTGGTGATGTTTTTCCTCCTCTCTGGCTGCTCTTCAGTCCCGATTTCTTTGGACAGGCCCCGCTGTGATGCTCGTTGCCTATGGAGGAGGGCTCAGCTCCTTTATCCCCACTCGGGCGCAGGGGTCGAGCCCTTACTGAAGGCACAGGGAGTCTTGAGTCCTCCAAAAGCCCATCTGGGCTCCGTGGGACGGGGTCTCTGCTGCGCTACCCTCAGCCCCTCTCACAGCCGAGCAAAGGGGACACCGGCGCTGGGTCCTGGACAGTTTTCCCTGCTGGGAAATGGTTACCAGTTGCTCTGGGCCTGAGCAGCGTCTCTTTGGGAAGGACGGGCATCAAGCGGTGGCTGTGATTTGGGGGGTGGTGGAGAGCAGCGGGAAGAGGGAGGGATGCTTCTCGCTGCTGAGTAAGTGTTTGGGAGCGCTGTCCCGCACGTGATCCGGCAGCTGCCAGGGCTGCAGGGCGCAGGCTGGCGGTGCTGGGTGGCACGGTGGAGGGGATACGTGCGTTTGCAGCCGGCGCCGCACACGTGCGAGCGGGGAGCAGCGCGGGGCTGCCGCTCTGGGGGCACCAGCGACAGTCTCCCCTGGGTTCCCTGGCTTTGGTCCCCGCAAATATCCTCCAAGTTGCTTCATCCTTCTCCTCCAGCGCTGCCAGGGCCAAAGGTGTTACAGGCAGGGATGGGACTGGCCTCGGACAGAGCAGCGAGCGCTTTGCAGGCGGCTGCTGATGGAAACGTGCCCTACGAAACCCATCTTGGCTCGGCTGAGGGCTGCGGTCCCCTGATGTGACTCAGCAGGCGAGGCTCCCAGACACGGGCTGCGGGCTCGGCAGCGTCAGGGCTTCTCTGCACATCAGCAAGCAGAGGGCTGTGCTTGGCACTTGGAGAGCTTTCGTTCCTTATTTTGTTTTATTTTATTATTTCTTCCCCCCTCCCGTTTGCTCAGCACGTACTGCACCAGCCTGCTTCGGACTCACTGCAGCCATTAACCACCCGACCAAAATGCTGATGGATGAACCCGCTGGAGGAGAGCAGCCTGGCTGCAGTTAACGGCTGGCTGGAGCTGTGCGCCCCGCTGCCTCCTTCCTTCCCTTCTCCCTGCTTCTGCAAACCAGTATCTGCTGGGGCAGCTGCACGGCTCAGCCTCCCTCCTGCTCCCACCTCCTGCGATGTGAACCGAGCTGGGAAACTCAGCGTGGGTCGAAGCTTCCCTGCCCCTCTCTGGTTGCAGCGTCGTGCCCACGGCTATAAAACGAAGCAGTGGCAGAGCAGGGAAAGGAGCCCAGGAGTCCTCGTTCCCATTCACTGCTGGTTGTGGTTCCCCTTGTCTCTGCTGGCTCCCATCACTGAAAAGAAGTTAATTAGTGTGTCACTGTCTGTTCTCATCCCCATCCCCAGCTTGTTAATGGATGAGGCAGCGCTGTCAAAGCGATCCCCTAACGAAAAGCTCTTGGGTGGGAACCGCGGCGTCGCCGGAGCTGCCGAGCCTGGTTCTTGCGAGAAACGCTCAGAAAACTTCAATTCTGGAATGGGAATTTCTGTCCTGGAAATGGCAGGTGGCAGGGATGGGGCAGGGGTTTCAGCGGTGGTCCAGGGCCACTGCTGGGGTGCCACGGTGGCCAGGATGCTCTGGAGATGAGGAGGGTAAGCGAGCAGTGCCGGGCGCGACAGCCTGGCTGGTTTGCCAAGGGTTAACCGCAGCTGGTGGCTTCAAACAGAGCAGGGTCAAGTGGGTGGCTGTGGGGAGAGAGGGGACAGCTCTGGAGGTGATCCAGCAATGGAGAGGCCTCGTACTTGGAGGAGCCCAGCTCGCCCTGGCCAGGGAGTTGTGCAGCCCCTGCCTGAGCAGGCAGCCTGTGGTGCCGTCACCTGCAGGGCAAAGGCACGAAGGGAATGTCACCCTTCCCCTGGTGACAAAGCTGTGCCGCCTTTCCTGCACCTCCCACCCCAGCTGGGCTGTTCTGGGGGCTCCCGGCACCTCTGGCCACACCAGGCAGCACAAGCACAACCCACCCAGCTCCCAGCAGGGACTTTCTTTAAATTTGAAAAGTCAGCATCTTCCCCTCTAATACCAATTGCCTTCCTCCTGCCAGAGGGCGGAGGGTGTCTAATTAGTCTGGCTTTAACTGGGGGCTGTGCAGGCTGCCTCTGGGCTGCCACAGGGCTGGGGCAGGAGCTCTGATGTCCCACAGCACCGCGGGGAGGGCTGTGGAGATGTGTTACCCCTTGTCTGGCGTGGGCCCTGCCAGAGGGGTGTGGGGCTCTCTGGCTGGACCCGTAACTCCTCGGACGTGCCCCAGCTCTCACCCAGCCCAGTCTGCTCCAGTAAAGAACGCATCATCTCTTGCAGTGGCTGCAAACTGGGAAGCGAGGTGGGACGTGTGTCACCCTGCCAGGGAGCCTGGGCACGTGTCGTGCCCTCCCCTCCATCCCAGCCACGCGGTTGGAGCTGGTGCTGGGGCACTGTGCGGGGCACGGTTGTGTCAGAGCTTTATGTTGGGTCCCTTTTAGTGGGTGCAGGAGGTCAGGCTGCTGCCCAGTTCCTTCTGGGCTGCATTTGGCCCTGGGAGTTTCAGCAGGGCTCTGGCCCCTCTGTGGAGATCGGTGGGAGCAGATGCTCCCCACGCACTTCGGGGGTGATCAGGCCTGTGAAGCTCTGCCTCCACACAAGGGACATCCCCGTTGGGCACCTTGGGGCTGGCAGGATCATCACCTGGGGCCGGAAAAACTGTTCTTGTTGTTCAGCAGCTGCTTCTCTGTCTGGTGGGAGGAAAGAGAGCCGCGGTGGTGGGGTGAAAGGGAGCTGCCGACGTAGCAGCTGCTTTGCTTTGCTAAACCCTGCCCAACATTCTTATTTATTCTTTTTTTTTTAAAGGCTTCTTCCTTGCCCTTCTCCCGCTGGCTTTTCTCTCTCTGGCTGGCTGTCTCCCGTCTCCTTTCTTTCCCTCTTGCAACCTCTTGCATCAGGCTTGGAGCAGAAAGTGCAGCCATAAATGGCAACGTGCAGGGCCCGGGAGTTTAATCTGAGGCAATTTTCTCCCCCTGCTTTGCAGCCTGGGATCTTCCCTTTGCCCAGAGCTGGAGCGGGGCACTCGTTCATCCCCATCCTGTCCATAGGTGCCAGGGCTCTCCCTTCAGCTAAGGAAAGGGAGAGGGACGTGCCAGCCCCACGGCCTCCTCATGCCCTTTCTGAGAAGGGAAACCCTTTGCTCAGAGGGGTTTGCACCGGGGATGGAGGAAGCAGGGAGGAAATGGCCAGAAATGAGCTAAAAACCAGATGGTGTTGTGATGTTGTGATGGGGAATCCAGTCTCTGGCTTGTAGGGCTGGGCGAGGGCTCACGTGGTGGCAAAGCCACGAGGAGAGCTTGAGGTTGCAGCACCAAGCTCCTGTGTCTAAGCCATCTTCCCCGGCGTGACTCGGGGCTGTCCGTGGTCACTGTTGCCCAAAATGTCCTTGGAGGTCTTCTCCTCTCCCCTGCTTTGCTCCAAAGCCTCTGCTCCTGGAGTCAGCTTCACACGCGGGCGCCTCCCTCGTAGGCTGTGGAAGCTAAAGGGCAAAAGCGTGTTTCTGATGATCCAACAAATGCTTCAGCTCCAAAGCCAAGAGCTGCCCAAAGCCAAGAGCAATGCATCGCTGCTGCGTTGGTATTTCAGGTGAATGACTTGCTGGATTTTAACCCTGCGGCGGCAGGTGCTGGGCTCTCCAGAGCCCCTGGCAAGCTCTGCAGAGCTGAGAGTCAGACCTAAGTGGGCACTGGATGTGCTGTGGTGTGGGCTGGACTCATCCTGCCCGCAAGCAGGAGCAGGCGAGGAGCTCAGGGCATGTTCCTGGTCCTGTGCGGCCTCGGGGCCAGGCAGCTGCCACCGAACGCGTGTCCTTGCCGGGGCCGGCGGCAATGAGATCTTTGTTTGCTGCAGCAGCTGGGCTGAGCGGCCCGTGTCAAGTCTCCTCCAGATGCTCCCGGATAATGACGTGCGTGGTCTCCCTCCAGTGCTTCTCGTTGCCTTTTTTTTTTTCTTTCTGCGGGAGCCTTGCTTGGTCAGCGTGCAGCCATGGAGAGGCGTGGGCTGGTGGCCGGAGCACTTGAGTCCCTGCTTCTCCAGCTTCTCCAGCAGCTCCCGGCGCCGTCAGGCTCTGGTCTCGCTCCACACTGGTCAAAACAGTCTCGGTGTATTTCCCTGGGCTGTGTTTCTTACAGAAGAGCAGTGCCTGGGGTGCCATCCTGTCCTCTTTGGTCTCCCAGCATTGCTCTATCACCTTCCTGCTCCATTTTTGGGCTGCAGGACTCTGCCCTCCTCTCACAGAGCATCCCATGGTTGGGGCACGGGAGCCCCTGGCTCAGCCGCTCTTGCCTCGTGGCTGCGAGAGAAGCGGCTCAGCAGCACCCACCAGGCACAACAGGGCTGAGGAGCCCTGGAATTTGGGGCAGACTCCCTGGAAGCGCTGGGATGCTCCAGGCAGGGCGGGCTCTCCCCTCCACCCTAGCTGGCAGGGGCTGCAGGCACAGCCAGGTTTGAGGTGGGGGTTGTGTCTGGTTTCTAAGCTGCTCCCAGCCCAGCGCTGGTATTTCCCTGCAAAGCCAAGGGACGCGATGTCCCTGCTCCCTGCCCACGCGTCGCCTCCTCCGTGGCCACCCTCCTGGCACAGCGGGAGAGGGCAGGGGGAGGGAGGCTCCGCACAGCAGCTCAGGCCATTCTGCGTTCAAAGCTGATATGGGGCTCAGAGGGCAGGGAAGCCCCAGCGCCGGGATCGCAGGGTGAGGACAGGAGGGTTTCAAGGGGGTATTACCCTGCGCTGGAGAAGGCAGCTGGCAGAGCAGGCCCTGCAAGCGTTGAGGACCTGAGCACATTCCCCTCCTGCCAACCCCGGTCCCGGGCAGCTGCCTCGAGCCCTGCCAGGACACCCGGGAAGCCGAGCCCAGTGCTCGAGCTGCTCCCCCTCACAAGGGTCCCAGTGCCCAGGGCTGGGGCTGCCGCACAGGGCAGCTCCTGAGCTCCAAACCCAGGCTCTGGGGCTGGGCGCTGAAGGTCTCTGGTGTTCCTCACTCCAGCCCCGTGCCACGGCTTGGCACTGGGATCAGAGTGCGGCAAGGTGGGCTACCAGCCACAGCTGGAGATTTGCTCGACACAGCTGCTTGGCTGAGCACAGGGAGGGCTCAGGGGTGTCTGTGCTCAAAGCTTTTGCCTCTTTCCAGATCCCACCTTTGGGTGCCTCGCCTGGGTCCAGCCTCGGGCACACGGGACAAGCGGAGGATGGATGTGGCCACGCGGCGCTCTCCAGCAAGGCAGAGGTGTGTGGGGCAGACAGCCTGGGGAGGGTGGCACAGTGGCTGGTGTCCCTGCAGTGGCCATGGGGAGGGGGCTGTGGGGCAAAGCTTGCCTGCTGCGCTTCCCCAAGGGGGTTTGGGTGGGGGTTTGGATGCTCTGGTGCATTCAGAGCAGAGAGAAGCAGTGCTCTGGGTGTAAACGTGCTTCTGGGATGTGCAGGGAGTGAGTGGGATCACGCTAGGGCAGCCGGGGGGGCTCTGGCAGTGGGGCAGCGATGGGTGCAAGGGGCGAGCAGCCCCGGCGAGGGGGATGTCGAGGTTGGGGCCGCAGCACGGGGAAGGGAGGTGCTGGCATCTGCCTCTAAGCCACCCAAGCAGAAAAATGTTGTGCTGCAGCGAGCTACCAGCTGCTGTGAGTGGGGGGTTCCCAGCACGGCCACAGCCATGGCACGGTGCTGTTGCCTGCCAGCCTGACAGCCCCTGCTGCTCCCTCTCGGCCCCCATCAAGTGTTCCTTCCTCTGGTTCAGAGCAGAAAGATTTTCCTTCCTTGGAGGTTTGGCACCCAAATTTCCTACTTGCTCCCACTGTTACATGCTGAGGAATGCTCAGTCCCTCACGCCTGGGTGGGGAACAGACTAAAATATCCCTTCTAGCGCCGGCTCCTGGAGGGTCAGGTCTCGCCGGCGGCATCTTGACTCACAGGGAGAGACGGATGTGATGGGGAATCGCTGCCTGGGCTTGTGGCCAGGTTCCTGGGGCCAGGGCTGAGTGTCCCCTCCCTGAGGCTGCTCCTTTGGGTGCTTCCCTGCTCCTGGCTGTCGCTGAGGAAAGTCTGGGTGTCCAGCGGAAAGTGCCCATCTTTGGAAGCATGGCCTGAAATAGCGGCGGCTGCAGGGGGTGGGGGGCTCAGCAGCGTGTCCTTCTGGGGAGCCCGAGAGCAGGGTGATGAGAAGCAGCCAAATGCCTGTGAATAATGCACATTCCTCACCAATGACAAACCAACCTAGTTCTGGGCCTGGGCTCCGTGCTGAGCTCCCAACAGTTTATCTAAAGCCAATGCTCAGCTCTGCACAAGGTCCTTGGGTCTTCATTTCCCTTGGGTCTCACCGAATCCCAGCGTGGTGAGGGTTGGAAGGGACCTCTGAAGATCATCATGACTAGGGAAGGGAAAGCAAACTAACGAACCTCTCTCATTAACAAGCATCCTTTTGGCCTTACTCAGGAATGTGGCAGGGAAGGGGCATCCAGCCCCTGCTCTGATCCCTGCGGGCTCGGGTGCCCCGTCTGAGCATGGGTTATTAAGCACAGCACCTTTTCCTCATGGCTGCTCTGGTTTTAACTCCTCTAGGAGGAAGATCTGGACTCGGAAAACGAGAAGCTGGAGGTGAGAGAGCCGGAGGATGAGGATGGTGAGTGTCAAGTGAGCCAGCACCCTTCAGGGAGGGTACGGATGAGTCCGAGGGGCTTAAGCCCCGAGTGCTTGAGGATGGTCTCCTTCCTCCAGGAAACACAGAGGCAATTCCTACCCTGGCAGCAGCCCCTCTTTGCTTCCCCAGATGCCCTTGAGCTGTTTGCCATGGGGTAGCTTTGTGATGAAGCTGCCCCAAACAAAAGCTCCTTGCTCACGTCCAGGACGATCCCCAGGGGCTTTAGTCAGAGACATGTTTAACTGATTAGCCAATTAGTTGATTGGAAAATGATTAATTTACTAATTGAGGTGACAACTGCTGCACTCGATAAGAAAATGAAACAGATGGTGCCAAGCAAGAGTGTGTCTGGAGGGGGCTCTGCTCTCCTGAGCAGCCCCAGAGGTGCTGGGGTGTCCTCAGGAGCTGCTGGCCGGGGGCAGCAGCAGAGCTTGGGGTGTTCCCCCATCCCTGCCCCACTTTCCGCCTGCCCTTTTTAAGGTGCTGTGTGGCAATCCCCCGGCTCGGGAGGATTACGCCTAATGCCACAGAGAATCAAATTTTAATCCTGGTGCTGTGCCTTGTGAGGTGGGGGAAGCGCCTTTGGAGACAGGGATCCCAAAACACGCTTATCCCACCCTGTTAGGCTCCCTTGGAGCGCCGGCGATTGGAGACGTCACCACGAGGGGATCACGCAGGCAGGCTGTCTGTCACCAGCCCGGGATCTCAGAATGCCAGCATGGTGGGGGTTGGAAGGGACTTCTGGAGATCATCTGGTCCAATCCTCCTGCTCCAGCAGGGTCCCCCCGAGCAGGGGGCCCAGCATCGCAGTGCCCAGGCGCACTTGGAATCTCTGCACACAAGGAGACTCCACAACCTCTCTGGGCAGCCTGGGCCAGGCTCCAACACCCTCCCCCCAAACAAGTTGCTCCTCCTGCTCAGCTGCAACCTCCTGGGTTCTGATTTGCGCCTGTTGCCCCTTGTCCTCTTACTGGGCACCACTGAGCAGGGTCTGGCCTCACCCTCTTGGCCCCCACCCTTTAGCTATTGAGCAGAATTGATAAGATCTCTAGAAGGGGATGCTGCCACAGAGGCCAAAATCACCAGAGCAGCCTTCTCGTGGCTTTGGGCAGCACAGCTGGCAGGGAGCTGGCAGGGAGCATGCCAGAGCGATCACGCTGCAGGGAGAGCTGTGCTCTTGGGGCTGCTCTCGCCCTGCGAGCCCAGGGTCACGGCGCTGGCAACGCGAGGGCAGAGAGATGAAAGACAAATGTTTTCTTTTAATATGAACTCGCGGAGGTTCTAAGTAGGTCGCCTCATGTTTCTGTAGTGTTTTTGCTGCCCATGTGAAAACCCAGCCTCCCCTTTGCTGTGTGCTTCCTGAAGTTTGTTTTCAGGCTCCGAAGAAAGTTCCTGAGCTCAGAAAACAGCCGGTGGCTTCCAAAGCCATGGGCTGCCTCCTCTTTAACCACAGCGTGTGGGCAGGGAGAAGGTACCTTCCTCACCTCCCTCTTTTCTGGCGGGGTGACAGCTAAACTGCCCTTTTCGGGAGAGGCAAAATCCCAAATCGCAATTTAGTTGGCAGAAAACCACGTGAGGGAAATGATCTTAATTGTCCTTGAAAGCAGGCGAGCTATACAAAGGTAACGACACGGCTCCTGCTCTGCAGCAGGGTAAGAAACAGGATGTTACACCCTCTTTTTTTGATTTTTTTTTTCCTTTTTTTCTTAATATCTCCCAGAGCAGCAGCCACAGCTAAGTTTTCTTTCCATGCACTATTATGGCCACCCGAAAGGCTGATAAGCCACAGCATTACTGCTTCTTTCCAGCTGGCCAGACTTGTTCGTCTGCCTGTTCAGAAGGTTTTTCCCAGCAAGGGAAGTGGGATAGGGCTGAGCTGAATGTTCGGGGCTGTGGGACAGGAGCATTGAGGTGCTTCTGTTCAGACACTTGTGGGAAGGGTTTGCTCGTTGTTCCCCCTCGGTGGTCACTCTGGACCAGCCGCTGAGCAGTAATCCACCAGGACCTCCCAGGGAAGCTCCCCAAGATCAGGGACGTGGAGGTATAAAGAAAAAGGGAGGATCTGTGGGTATCTGCAGGGGGGAGGTTTGTGTGAAGTTCCCGGCTCGCTGCACGCTCCGTACGCTGGTGGCAGTGACCTTGCAGCGGTCGATGAGCTCGCTCCCGTACCTGCCCGCACAACCTTGCACGGCTTGTTTTGGAGATCTCCTGTTCCTGCTTCTACAAGATGAGGCTCTGAGTCGCCTTTTGTGTGGGAGTTCCCAAGGTCTGTGAGAGCTCTGGCAGCAGCTGAGTGCGGACGTATCCTTGGGGTTGGAGAAATCACTATATCAACCTTGGAGACAGGGAGAAAATCCTTAAGGGCTCTATTGACCAGAAAACAGAGGGAAGCTGCCGATGCTGAACCATTCTGGGTGCGGGGAAGGGATGAGAGGGGCTGTGGGGTGTGTTTCGTTTGGGCAGGTGGAGGAGGAGAGGCTTTAATAAATCTGGTACCTGCAATAGCAGCGGCAAGAACTGGAAAGGGCTTCCTCAGGGGCTGGGGACAGGGGATGGGTCCATGGGTTATGTATAATTTGGGGCTTTGTCTCCTGCCACAGAACTCAGGGGAGCTTCACCACTTCTGGGGTTGTGCTGGTGCTGGGAGGTGCCCTCCTGGATATTTGGTTTGTGGATAGCACGCAATTTTTCAGGGCTATGCGGATAATACAGGAACATCTTCTTTTCCTGGACCCCTTAGAAGTATCCCCAGGGCTCCGAGGGTCGGTGGAAGCAGCAGATGTTGCAGGGTGGATGTGGAAACAGCAATGCTTGATGGCTCGGCGTGAAGCAGCCGAGTCCCGCAGACCTTGGGAGATAAAGGCGCACAGATAAACAGCCCACAGATAAAGGCAACCACCCGAAGGAGCCGCTCTTCCTGGGCCGCCCTTTGGGTTGACCTCCACTCCTGTTGTTTTCTCCCATCTGCAGGAAGATAAAGCAGGGGAGAGGTTTTTAAAAGCAAATAGTGCTTGAACAAAATCCGATTGGAAAAGGATCGGCTTTGGCTCAGAGTCCGTGAGCTTCGGTGCTCTAATTAGCACAGGGCTGAGGCTGGCGAGCTGGACAGGACAGCAGCCAGGCCTGGAGAAGGAGACCTCAGCTTCGTCTTCATGTCTGTGGGCCGGTGACTGCGGCTGTGAAGGACTTGGACCCAGCCGTGTAGCTGCTCCTGGGGCTGCCTTGGCTCAGCTCTGTTTGCCACGCCAGGATTTGCAATGTCACAGCTCCTTTTCGCAAGCTTTGGCAAGGGCTGCAGGAATGCTGCTGGGCTGCGTGGCCTGGGACAGCTCTGCTCGTGGCACCATCCGTGAGCCCCAAGCACTGGGAAAGGGCCCCTGGATGAGGAGAGGGAGGGAGGAAGGAGGAATGCAGGTCTGGAGAGGAGAAGCGGAAAATGCTGTGAGCTAATCAGGGCAGGATTAGCATGTCTTGATAAGCCAAGATGGGCCTGCAAGGCTTTGAATCCAGGGAGAGCAATGGCATATGGTTCCCGGGCTGCAGGATTTACGTGCAGCTGCTTCCAAGCAGGGCTGCTCGCCCGCAGCAATCCTCGCTGTTTCCAGTGCTAGCTGCGGCTGGGACTCTGCTGTCCTCTGACCAGCAACACCTTGGCTCTCCACTGAATCCACACAGCTTCCCTGACACTGCCCAGGCATTCTGGAGACTGGAGCTGGCTGAGGAAGAGTGTTTCGGGGTGGTCATAGTGTTTGGGGGGTGGGGTGTGCAGGAGCACGGGGCAGTGAGCCCCTCAAGGGAACAAGCCCACTGCTGTGGATCAGTGCTCTTGGGAGGTCTCTGGCTCATGTGATCTCTTACTCTTCTTTGTCTCTCCCTCTCCCACTCTCCAGCTGCAGATGAGATGTTCTCTTTTAAATACAGTCCTGGAAAGCTGAGGGGAAACCAGTACAAGTCAATGATGACCAAAGAAGAACTTGAGGAAGAACAACGGTAAGTTGAGTTTCTTCTTGCCCAAGGCCATCTGGTTGCAGTCCTCTTGGAGCAAGCTGGGTGTGTTCAGACCTCTGTCTGTCTCCACATAACCTTGGTAGCCTCAGGCTCAGTGTCTCACTACACCATAGTCCAGACCTCTCCTACCCAGGAAGACACAAGAACAAATAAAGTCGTGCTGATTTAGGAGATGGAGAAACTGGCCAGCCCTGTATGCCTTTGGAGCTGTTCAAGCTCCTTCTCTGGATACCTAGACCAAGTTTTCCAGCTGATGCAAGCTGGTGTAGTTGCCTTGTTTCCATCAGCAGCATATTGATTTACATCTCTTGAGGACCTGATCTCTAGTTACTTTCCTTCCCTTCCTTGTGGATGGCCTCCAAACTGAGGACTTGGGCATAGCTCAGAAATACTGAAGCAAAGTGGGTGAGTTTGGAGCTTTAGAGTTCGTTGTGATGGGGCTGAGGCTGGAAATGTCCATACCCAGGGCTGGCTCCTCATCTGTAAGTGGCCAGGTAGTGGGCCTGGTAGAGATGGACAGTTGTCCACCTTGCACTGTTTGCTAAAGTTTCATGCAGGGATCAGGAGGAGAAAAGGGAGAGCCCGTCCTGTTGCTGAAAACAAGCCTGCTAGCTGAAGATTTCCCATCCTGTGCAATGGAAATCAAACCCAACCTTGCACCTCGAGCTGCAAAGCCGTGTCCAAAGCCAGTCTGTGCTGCCTGTGCAAGGTGGACAACTGAGGTTTGTCTCCATGGCATGAGCAGGTGGCAGGATGCAGCACAAATCCAGAGACCTGCTCAAGGGCTGGCACTGATGTAAACTCTGGTCCTGAGGAAGACTCAGGTGGTGCATGGGGCTCTGTGCGGCTGCCTTCAGTACCTGAGCCTGAAGCCATTCTTTCCATACCAAACCCAACAAGAGAGGTCTTCCCTTTCTCCCCTGGCTTCTGGGCTCCCGGTTGTCCCCAGATCTTGGGCTTCACCTGCCTTATAGCACTGCCAGGAGCAAAGATCTGCAAGAGCTGTGCGCTCTGGGGTCAGCAACAGAGCTGAGCTTGAGTGAGTTTCCTCTGGCACGGGGTTGATTCTGCGTTGGTGTTTGCTTTAGTCCCTTCGTTATTGTGCTTACAGCCCCAGCTGTAAATTCCAAGCAGGTCTGTTAGTGTCACTGTGTTTTCCACTTGCGGAAGGTGATGCTGGAATGAGCTGAGTGAATGTGAGAGAATCCTGAGGGGCTCAGTGGGAATTGCATTTCAGGATCCTGCTGAGCACCAATGCAAATACCTATCTGCAGCGGGGAAATTCCAACCCTTTGCGCCAACAGCTGCAACCAAACCAGCTGAGCTCAGGATTTTCAGGGCCAGGAGTCCTGCAGGGCCGCGGGCTGGTTCCTCTGTGGTGAAAAAAAACACTTCTGCTGTCACCTGAAGAGACTGAGGGGACACTGCCTGGGACAGCAGTGGGATGGGGGTTTGTACTCAGGACAGCAGAAAAGGCTCCAGGGGCTGATGGACCTTTCCTGGGCACATGTGACCTCCCAGGCATCGCTGCTTATGTCCATCTGGAGCAGTCCCAGAGCAGGACAGTGCACCTAGAACTGAGGGACAGTGCCTGGGCACTGGGTCCCTCAGAGACTCTCCGCACCCTGCCACACAAGGGCCATTGGCAGATGTGTTTTTCCTACTGCACCTTTATTTCCTCCTCTTCCATATTTGTGTTGTTCATTTCTTTAAGGCAGCTTTGTGAATTTATTTTTGTTGTCTTGCTTTGTTGCCGGCTTACTTTCCCCCCTCCCTGAATCTTCACTGCGGCACCAGCAGCTTTTCATTTCAGGCCTCGCAGGTGGTGTCAGGGGGCAGGGCTGCTGCCAGGTAAGCTCCTGGGCGAGCTGAGCGCAGCGGCTCAGCCCATTCCCGCATCCTTCTCCCCGGGCAGTGCCATCCCTCTCCCCGACTCCACGCACCCCGACCATGCTGCTGATCCGCTGTGACCCAGGTTTGCCACCTTTATGTTGCAGGATTGAGCTGACCTCTGATCTCACATCTCTGTAGCAAGTACCTTAGGTCCTCGGCCACAAACATTCTTGCAAATCTGTTTGGTAAGGACGCGCTGTTTCTTAGAAGTAGTGGTACCACTGGTAACATCTGCTAATGTGGTTTGAGGGGAGGGTTGGGTCTTACTTTCCGGGGGAGGGTTTGTTTCTGAGCTGCAGTTGTTGGGGGACCTTATCCCACCTCCCTCTCCACCTTCCTCCCCCTTCCCTCCTCATAACAGTTTGAGTCCGCTCTCCTCTGCCTCCATCTCGCTTCAGGGGGAATCTCAGGTTGGGTTGCTCACCTCTTTGGTCTTGGCTGCCTGAAGCTGGACATCCCACAGCCGCTTGTGTTTTATGATTGGGAAGCTTAGAGCCGCTGAGGGGGCGGGCGGTTAGTCCTAAGGTGTGTTGCCAAAGCTGAGACAGGCTTAGCCTTTGCTTTTAGCCCTGTTACTCCTCCGCTTTTCCCATGGACCGACAGGTTCCTGTGTGAAGCAGCTTGCAAGAAACACCCTAGAAATGCAAGTGGGTCCCCCAGACCCCCTTGAGGCTATTTGTTTGAGATCAGTAGTCCTCGAGCCTTAATTTAGGGACCCCTAATTTTGCAGGTGCCACTGGAAGAATTACTTCCCTTTTCCAGGAAGAACTACAGGACTCCAGACAGGAGAGGACAGGCGTGCAGTAGACTGGGTTATTTAACCAAAACCCCACTTCTGCTCTAACCTGCATCGCTCCAGAAGTTGTGGTTCCCTTGCCTAGCGTTCACTTGAGTCTTGCGGCTTCAGACCGGTGCTAAATCTGGACTAAAAAGGGAAGGAATGTGACCTTTACTGAGTGATGCAACTTCCTGCTTCTCATTACTTCAGTCTTAAAAATCAGAGGGACTGCTCAGTGAGGGAGGAGGGCAGTAAATGGAGTTGGCAATTACATCTGCTCGGCTGGTGGCTGTGCTTGATCGCACCTGGTGGGTCACCAGTACTTCTAGAGCAGAAGCACGTAGCTTTTGCTCCCCTGGGGGAGAAGAACAGCCTGGGCAGGAAGGGGGAGAGTGCAGGGGGAAGGATGCAGCCCTTGGTCAGGCCAGCACAGCGTGTTTCCCAAATCCTCCTCTTGTGCACCTGAGCCTTTTGGCCGTCTCTGGCCAGCTGTAGCTGCCATGGGTGCAAAGCGCTGAGCAATGTGACTCCCAGCGGTGCAGCTTGTCCCCAGTCAGACAGGGCTGGGTTGTGCAGGCAGGAGATGCTGCCCACAAGGGCTGACTGGTAGGTGCTGCTCTCCTGGCTTGGCACCGCGTGCAGGTGAGGGAGGAAGAGCTCCCCAGAGTGTCTTCAGGGCTGGGCTCGCATGGATGGATGAAGTGGGTCTCTGCCAGCTGCTCTTCAAACCTCCCTGGAGGTTGAAGGAGGTTAGTGGGGTATTTTTTCAGTTACAAAGGACTATGGCCAGGACTCCGTTGAGCACTGACAGCTGCCGGAAGGCTCCACTTGTAGTAAAAGAGAAAACAATCAAGAGAAACGACTCTTTGGGGTCTCTGCTTTCAGTTCTCTCTTTCTGTGAGGCAGAGCAGGTCCCAGCCAAGTCTTGGTTGACCTCGGTGATGCTGAGGGCTTAAGCCGTCTGTGCTCTGTCCTTGCCTCTCTTTGCTAGGTGTGTTGGCTGGAGAGAGGAGAGATGATCCCATCTGATGGTCTGTGGGGAAGATCTCTCCTCTCTGTCCTCTCTCTTGTTTCTGGGATTTAGGAAGAGGTAGAGAGCCAGAAGCTGCCCCATGGGGCCTCAGCTAGGGCACCCTTGCAGCCCCTTGGGCAGGGTCCAAGTGAACAGCACCAAACTGCTCAGACAAGCTCTGCTGTTTGCAGGTGCTCTCCTGGATGGAGCAGGTGATCCCCCAGACCACAGTCCAGTCTCTGTAAGGCTGAGGAGAAGGTAGGGATGGCTGCTCAGTTTCTCTGGCTGATGGGCTCAGTTCCCGCAGCCACGTCACCCATTCTAGGATCAAATTCTCCTCCTGCCTCTCAATCCACTCAACTCCTGGCCAGCAGTGGATGAGTTGGGGAGACACTGCTTGAATCCAGACTAGATTTGAGCCTAGGGCTCAGCTGCAAGCTGGAATTCCTGCAAGGGGAATTGGATGGCTGTAAATCTCACACTCAGTCCTTTTCTTGGTGATAATCTAGCAATGGAAGCCTGTCTCCTCTTGGTTACAAGGCAGTGAATAAAACTAGGCTTGGACCGTGGAGTGTCAGCGAGGCAGGGTAACCTGGGCAGACCCTGGATCTAGGGAACAGCAGAGAGGGGAGACCTTTCCCTGCTCTGTCAGACATCCCAGAGCAAAGCAGGGCTGCGGCTGTGGCTGTGATGGAGTTTGGTTTTGAACAAGACAATGCTTGTGATGACAACTCTGGAGCACACCAAGGCAGGAAGCAGCTGCAGGGGTTTAATGACTGTGGTGACAAACCTTGACCTGTTTCAAACATCCCCACTGCTGGCCCTCCAAAACTCAGCAGGCGAGCTGAGCTAGGGAAGGTTGCATTTTGGGAGAGCTCTCCATCAGCATCTGTCCCTGCCCAACCCCTGCCATCACCCAGCCCTGGCTCGCTTGCTTGCTCCCCTCTGTACAGCATGAGATGTGGGCCCCTGTCTCCTCCCTTCTCTTTTGCTAACCTTCACCCCCAACCCAGCGGCTTTGCTGTCCTGTCCTGTCCTGTCCTGTCCAGCATGGTGCTTCTTTTGGATGAGGGAAGCCGGTAAGTTCGGGCTTTCTTTGGGATTTTCTTATTTGTTTGCTTTTCATCTTCTGCAGCACGATAGTCGTCCTGGGCTGAGGGAGGAGGAGCAGCAGCAAGGGACTGCAAAGCCGAGGGCCATGGGACTATTCAGGCCAGGCTGGCCACTGCTTCACTGTGGCCACGAGCCACGGGGATGGCAGCAACCATAGGCAAGGCTGCTCTCAGCTGCCAAACACCCAGGGCATGAGGTGTTTCATTGCCTTCCCACCTGCCTCTTGTAGGAAAGGGGCACTGTGTGTTTGGGGGTCTCTGCTGAGCTCCCCCTGCTCTGATGCTCCCTCCATAGGTGCCAGACTCCACTCGTATGAGGAAGGAGCCTCCTGTGGCCCGGCGCTGTTCTCTGCCTCCACCATATCCCCAGGGAAAATGTCCTCTGACCTACGAGGAGCCAGTGGACTTGAGCCCTGGCACTATCTATAGAGCATCTGATTGAGTCATGAGTCCCCCGCAGCTTTAAAAACTAAGCAACTTAGGATGCCTCCCTCGCAAACCCAGGGAAGGGGAGGCCAGGAGGCCCTTTCCCCGTCTCCTCCTCTTCTGTCCCAGAGAGGAAACCTTTTGCAAGCTCCCCCGTGGCCTCTGTGGGGTGTGAGTCTCTGGCCCTGCCCTGCCCTGAGGTTTCAGACCAGACAGCAGCTCTGCTTGAGCTCCTGGCTTCTTTGTTCTGGCTCGGGTCCTGAATTGCCCTGGCTTGCGGCTGCTTCTCCGTGTCTCCCTCGCCCAACGCTCACAACTTGTCTTCATCCGCTTCTGCTTAACGCTGTGCGGCACGGGCAGCTTGCTGTGCTCTATCGGCTGACTCTCAGGGAGCCTGGTTCTGCCTCTCCTGCAGCTCCCCTGCAGCCGGGGAAGACCGAGGGCTGTGGGGAATTGGGGCACCCCTCCAGGCTGGGTACAGACAGAACTGGAGCACAGACACGGAGCGATGGAGGAAAGCACTGGCTGGCCCCTCCGTGGCTCTCCCACTGCTGCAGCGTTGGTTGGGGGTCAGGAGTATTGCAAGGGAGTGGGCACACAACTGAAGGAGGCGACTGTGGCCTCTCAGCTGCGCTGGCCGAGAGCTTGAGCCACCTTCCTGGCCATGCTCTGACTTTTTTGGCTGGGAAATGTGAGAGGCTTCCATCTTGAAGC
Source organism: Todus mexicanus (assembly GCA_013389965.1). Lineage (NCBI taxonomy): Eukaryota > Metazoa > Chordata > Aves > Coraciiformes > Todidae > Todus > Todus mexicanus. The sequence goes on along the minus strand of WEIS01005794.1, from coordinate 55,026 downwards.
AGACGTGGGCAAGGCAGGGTCAGGGGGTGATGCAATCCCCAACCCCTGTCCTAAAGGCAGCGGGACTTGTGCTCCCTGGTCGCACAGGCTCCAGCAGCCTCAACTCCTTTCCTGGTGTTCCTGAGGAGCAGCAGGTATTTCCCGAGGTCCAGTGCACCTCTCAACTTTCCTGTCCCACTGGAGGAATTTTGGATTTGTGTTGACAGAAACTCCCTTTGGTACCCCTCACTCTCTTGCTCTTCTCTTATCTAAGCACTGTCTCTCCCTGTCCTGTATTTAAGTCCTTTCTCTCTGTGGTGTTTCACCTATTGGCTGAAGCAACTGGCCCCCGCTTTTGGGACCACCAGGAAAGCTTAGCTTTAGTAAGTCACTCCTCAGCCTTCCTGCAATACCCTAATCTTGAACAAGACTGAGATATGGTCACTACCAGAAGTGAGATGGTAGCTGTCCACATGGTAAAGAAAGGGGAAGCAGTGCTGGTGGGACCATCCCCAGCAGTGAAAGGGGAGGGAACTGCCTGGGGAGAGCTTGACCACCCAGAACCCAGGGCCTTTCTTCGCTGCTCTTGCTTCTCAAGGGTCAATTCTTGCCTGTCTGGAGTGAGAAGAGTCTGGAGCCAGATTGCTATCTGCCCTCCTTGCCAGGATTTCAGACCAGAGGAATGGTGGTCCTGACAAGCCCAGCACCTTCTCCCTCTGCCAGGAGAAGGAGCTGGGAATGCTCCACACTTCTGAAAAATCAGCTGAGTGCAACTATTCCTGAAAAAGGCACCAGCAATTACCAGAGGTGGTTATAGTAAGATGCTCTGGGATCTCCTTAGAGTGGGCCAGGACTCCTTTGGAAAGCTCTAGTCTGTGGATGGGCTACAGGATTTCCTGACCTGTTGCAGCTTTTGCACAGATGAGGGATGAATGCACGTGGTAATGCCACCAGCTCACCCCAGTGGTGTGTCAGTAGCAGGATGCTGTCTGCTCTCAAAGGCAAGAAGCCTTGTGCTAATGTCACAGCAGAGCTAGAGAGAGGGGAATGCTTCTGAGGCCACCAGAAGGACACTCAGTTTCCATGCTTAGGGAGACGCATAGTCTTTTGAGACCTTTAGTACTTGAGCCTCCCTCATAACCCAGGACCTGGCTCTTGTCTGAGCTCCTTGTTCTCCATCTCTTCCTTGCACAGAACAATATCCAGCTGACAAATCATATGATTCACTGACTTGGGCCAGAGCAGAGATATTTGGATAATCTGTATCTGAAGAAAGGATATGGGCTTCCAGCAAAAGAAGACCCTAAGCTGGTTTGATTGATGTGCTGCTGGGGGAAAGCATGCTGAGCAGGTTGATTTCATCATCCAAGGTGAACAGAAAGGAGAGAATAGCCAAGGATAGGCAGCGGCTCAAAGCTCTCAGCCTCCATCCCAAGCTAATTAAGTCTTTCAGGCTCCATGGCAGCAATGCCAGAGCTTCTCAGCCTCAGGGGTTATATGGCGCCAGCGTCCCCAGTGATGGACTGCCTCATGCTCTCTAGTCTAATCCCCCTCACAGCTTGCTCCAAGAGCAGAAAGGGGTAACCCTGTTGTGCAGACGGGGAATTTATGGCTCTGACAAACATCCTCCATTAAGTTTATGCTTGGTTTAAGATCTTCTCACCCCACCTGGACGCCTGGCCCAGGCCTGGAGGTGAGTATCTCTGTGAGGGGCTGCAGGCTGCAACTGAGCCTCACCCATCTTCCCTGATATCCTCCATTCCTCCTCGTTCCAACTGCAGCATGCTGGAGGGGACCTCTCCTTCTGGGCCCCCGTGGCAGCGAGCCTGTGCCCTCGCGCGTGAAATCTGATTACGCTTGCGTGACTTGAGTGGGATGATCTGATCCTCAGCGCCGCGAATCCCGCGGAACGATTATCCACTCCGAAGAATTCCCTTTCTTTGTCCTAATGGGTCGACCATTGGAGCCTCCGTGGCGTTGCTCGAGTAACCTGGGTCCCACGTGATGCTTCCCTCTGCATCTCCCATCCGGGATCCGGGTCGCCGGCTGCTCTTGAGGGGCTGCTGGAGAAGCCAACCTTTTGCAGAAGAGTGAGGAAGAACTGAGGCTGTAACTTGCCTTCGTGCTGTGGCTGGCAGGAGCTGGGGTTTTTCAAACGGCGTTCGGGTGTTACGGGCACTGAACCCTATTGAATTCAGAAGGAATTGAGGCGGGGGTGCACCTCTGTGTGTTTGTAAGTGCCCAGAGAAGGTGTAGCTGTAGCTGCCCTCTACCTCTGCGCAGGTCTCTGTGTCCACGAGCAGCTGCCCAACCTCCTGTCAGACGTTTCCCATTGCGGATGGTGGGGCCGTGAGAGATGCTAAGGCAGTAAGGGCAGAGTGTCTGAAAGGTTCAAGCTGAAAACAAGGGACCACGGGTTTTTTAGCCCTAACAACATGCTGCAGGACCTTAGAGAGTGCCTGGATGTCCCCAACCATAAAACAATATCTAATCCTCTCACCCTTCTTCCCTGGGACATTGGGAGAGCTTCCCATCAAGAGGAAGTCTCATGACCTGCAGAGGCTCTGGGGTTTTTTGCCTCCTTCTCTTGAACAGATGCATCTGTAGGAGGATTGAGAAAGGTTGACCTGTTGAGACACACTGCCCTGTGAAACCAGTACTCGTTCCCAGCTCATCTAGCTGCAGGTGGGAGGAAGAATCTTGGCTGGACAAGGGTGCCAACAGCCCAGGGAGGCTGTGCTGGGCACAGGGAGGCAGTAACCCCTGGAGCTAACGAAGGCTTCTAATTAGTTGGGCTTCTCCAGCTCTCATCAATAGATCAAAAGGGCTGTAGCTTAGATTGGTGCCAGACAAGAGGATTCGCATTTCTGATTGGGTTTTGACTATCCTGCTGCAGTTGATGAAGCAAAGTGCCTCCTCCTTGGAGGTGTGAGGTTTGCAAACAGCGGCTTATTCTGCCCTGAGGTGGGAGGCTGCTTTGTCTTCCCACACACACACTGAGTTTTCCCCCTGCTCGATAATGTGAATAATAATGAACCAACCTGAGGGGTGAAATGACTGAAATGATTTCTCTCCCTGTTTCTCTTTGCAGAACTGAAGACTATATGAAGTTGTCCCTAGCCTCCTCCTAAAGGCATCCCTTGGCATCTTTAAAGGCTTGAGAGAAATAACAAAACCAACCAAACACACCCATAAGACAAATCCATAAACCCTCAAAGCTTGGGATTCCCCCCTTGGTCTGAAGTTGAGTTCTTCAAAAAACTCCTGTGGTGTGAAGTTTGAGGAGATCCTGTTGTGTGGCTCCATGGATTGGGGCTGGGCCCGAGCAGTGACTTGAGTTGTGTTTGGGGGGGTGGGATGAACCTTCCTCCCTCTCCCCGAAACACAACCCAAATTGGACACTAAATATGCAGCGAGTCCATTAGTTCTGTTCATGACCATGTATTAGACTTGCCATGAAATCTGTGTTCTTCCTTTGTTGGGGTGGGTGAACCATAGCTCCTCTCCCAAACCAGCCTGGACCTTGTACCAGATGACTGAGTTGTTTCTTCCTGGGGCCAAACTCTTTACTGCTGGGGGGTGGGAACTGCCCGTGATTCCCAATGTTGTCCAGAGCTGCTTCGTTCTGAGGGGTGGAAGGACAAATTGGGGTCCAAGCGAGGGGTGGCAGATGGTAGCGGGACTGACTCAAATCTTGCTTCTGTAGTTATTTTAGCAGAGAGATTATTCTGTAGGTAGATAGAGGACTTGAGAAGTGACAGAGATTGATAGTTTAGCTGTTCTGCTTGTGGTGGAGATTTAGGAGACCACATTTTGGCATCTGTTAATGTCTGGATCCCCACTTTTCCCTACTCCAGTTCCCAAGAGGAGAGGCCCAAGGTGGGAGCTATAGCATCAGAGGTTCCCTGTGGCTCAGGATGAGATAGCGGGGGTCCTGGAAGAGACACCCTCCCCACTCCTCTGCCTGCTTGCTGTTCCCGAACCCTCTCCTCTCGCTAGCCCTGTGGCCCGTCCCTTGGAGCCAGAGCTCAGCGCTGCTCCTCAGCTCTGTCCCGTACAGATGAATTCGGTTGGGCGCGTGTACCTGCTTCAGCCACAGCAGGCTTCAAATCAACCCCAGCTCCTTTGCAAGAGCGAGAAGAGGGTGCCAGTCCTGTAGTGATGATGTAGAAACACCAGGCTAGGTGGGCATGTGTCCTTCAAAGTTTCTCATTCACTGCCGGACAACTGCCTCTTGGCTAACGCTGCAAACATATCAGAACCCCAACCGGCTGCTTTATTTTTCCTTTATTTCTTTTCTTTCTTTTTTTTTTTTTCCTTTCTAATGGCTATGCAGACAATACTTGAAACCTTGTACACAGCTGTCCTTTCCAGCGCCCGGGGTTGGCAAACTCTTAACAAAAGGGCTCATTTAAAGAACGGCAGGAGGCTTCAGCTTTAGAAGAGGCTGGGCTGCCCCTTCCCAGCTGACCACCGCGAGCAAGCAGCGCGTTCAGTGGTTTGCGTATGAATTTAGGCACATCTGGACCCTCCGCTTCAACATCCCGCTGGTACAGCCGCTGTCTCCCCGCGGTGCTGGCTGGCTGACTGTGTCCCGAGCACCCAACTATGCAAAGAATGCCTTATATACGTTGTGTTTAAGTTCCATGGCAGTATGTACATTGAGCAGAGTCTGTAGTCGAGTCCAGATTTTCGCTAGTGGCAGCGAGTCAAACTCTTTCTTCAACTCTAAATGGCTGTCTGGGTATTTTTTACTTTTTGTTTGTTTTGTTTGTTTGTTTTGTATCTGATGGTGGCTCTTATACAAAGGACTGTAATTCTAGTGGCTTGAATCTGTAAAAATTGCCTTTGTTTGGTCCAATAAACCTTTGAATAGTTTATTTGCTTTGTGCTTGTTCTCCCTGCCTCCAGCAGCTCCGAGCTTCTTTCTCAAGGGATTTGCGTTGAAAATCTGGATTTTAGGTCAGGGGTACATTCTGCCCTTCTAGGTCTTTCGCCCCATAAACGATTCCACCGGCTTCCTTAACAATTGAGTCAGACCAGTGGTGAGAATCAGGGATTTTCCCTTATTTCTGCTGGAGCAACGCGGCGTTGCGGCAGGATCCTGGTCTTGTTTGGCTGCAGAGCAATTCGCAGCGTTCCCACCACAGAGCTCTATCCTGCTGGGGATTTCAGTTGCTGTGAGCGTGGGTGCCTAGCGGCTCCTGCAACCGAGATCTCCTCTGACATACCGATGGCTCACTGCCCCAAACCTCCCGTTAACTGTGAAAGTCTTGGACTGAAACGCCTCCAAAGAGCCTAAGGGAGTTAAGTATCCAAACTCAATTGCCTATCAAGAAGAATTAGGCTGCTTTGAAAGTCCTGCATTAATTTATTTTGCCGGCAATACTTAAAATCCTGTTTGACCTCCTGAATCCAAGTAGGTTCGAGGACAGCGCTTATGGGAAAAGAAAATTCTTTTGCTTGTGACTGGGGCTGGTTTGATCTGAAGTTATATAAAAAAAAAATAAATCTTGGAACACTACATAGTTGTTTTGCAAGGTCGCCTTTGATAGGAGAAGCTCCTTTTTGAAATCGGTTTCATGTTTTCGATGCCTTCCTCTTCCTTCCCAGGCTCTTTTCTCTCTTTATCTTTGTTTTGCTCTCCCTTTGTAGATTATATAGCGCAGAGAAGTAACAGCAGTAACAGCTCTTTCTTTTATTTCTGTTTTTCAAATGCACAGTCGTGATATTTAACGGCAAGGGCAGAGCCCAAATGCATTGATGTTGCACTTAACAACAACAACAAAAAAATAGAGTGAATATTGTCTGTGATCTTGATTTTGGAGGTTTGGAGACAGGGAAACGGAGCCTTTGGGGAGGTTTCAGCAGCGTTAATGTCTGCGAAATAACGAGTGAGGGATGCAGACCTGCGTGGAGCACTCCCAGCTGGCAAGCACTTCAGACACGTCAGGCAAAGCTGTGTATTGAATTTCTCCAGACAAGGCTGGAAATGTGCCCTCTGGTGCCCAGTAGTGATCTAAAATAAAATATTGATCGCTAACGACTGCGCTTCCCCTCCTCTCGTCTGGAAAGGGCAGTTGGGGGCTATTCATGTAAGCAGAAAAAAATTACAGAGGAGACAGGCAAATGCAGGCGCTTGACAGCCCGTGGCCGGAGCTTTCGTAACCAACAGGTCCCACGTCGTTATCGGGATGTGTTTGGCCTTAGGACAACTGCATTTTAATTGCAAGAGAAAAGAATTGGCAAATGAGCTTTCTTTGGGGGGGATCTGCCGGGGTTTTTTGTTACGCTGGTGCTGGGAAGACAGCCAGTGGTCCTGCTTCTGCTGGGGCTTAGTCCAGGAGAGGGCAAAACGCAGAGGCCCACTTGGCAGGAGCTCAGCTCACAAAGGCTCCTCTGCTTGTTCCCGACCTGTCTCTTTCCACTGATCTTGTTCATAGTGTGGTTGCTTGAGCAGTTGACGCTGCCCTCTCTTCTTTCAAGCAAAGGCTGTGTCCTGATTTTGCCTGTCAATGGGTATTTCTGCCCCTCCTGTTCCTGGAGCTGTTAGTTCATAGCTTGTCCACACAGCACTAGCAGGAAGACTGCTCCAGGTTAACTACAGACGTGCATTTAAATGGATTCATTATGGCGTATTGAAAGCCCGATGTGGGAAGCTGGCTGTGACGAAGACAGAGGACTCTTGACAGGGTGACCATGTGGTAATAAAAGCCAGAGTCTGTCTTTCTAGCCCAGGTGAGGTTCAAAGATGTTAAACAAGCAGGAGGAGCTGGGATTGCAGCAGATCCGTGCTCTGAGCTATCGCTGGGTTCTGGTCCCACAGTCACATAGGAGCAAAATGAGCCTTGAAGCAACAAAAAATTCTTCTCCCTTGTTGCAGCCACGAAGCACCACAAACCTTGTTAGTTGTTTTAATCTCACACAGGAGATTCAGGTATAAGCTGTGCCAGGCAATACTGCAGTCAGATCCCAATCAGGTAAGGGGTCCGGTAACGAGAACCTACTAGCCCACAGCCAGCTCTGACTGGAGCAAACGTGCACATTTGTTTTGCCCTAAAAGAGGATTTTGTAGACAGCTGCATCAGCTCATGAGCTATGTGCCAACAAATGACACCCCATCGCTGCCCACCCTTCCGTATCCCTGAGTGATGGTCAGTAGATGTATCACAGATACCAGCCCTCCTATAAAGCCCTGTGACAGAGACAAATCTTGGTGCTGCAGGACATACGACAATGGATAACAGCACCAGGTTAGGGAAAAATCAGGATATCATCTGTTATGGGGAGAAGGGAGTTAATCACCTACTGCAGGACTTCCTAGGGGTGGAAATCTGAGCTAGGTGGTCCACTGGCCAGCCTCTGCCCACACAGGGATCACCTCTTGCTGGTCTGGCTACATGAGTGCTCCTTGCTATTTGACATTCAAGACGAACTCTTGAATCAAAGCGAATTTCCACCTGTGATCTTATCATCCAGTGGCTGATGAAAGCCCTGTCCACACTGGAAGGTAGTTTTAAGGTAGGGTATGCATTCAAAATTTAATAGCTACTCCTGAATCGCTCTGTATCTACATTACAGAACGAAAGGACACGGTGCTGATGAAGCTTAATCCAGTTTCATTACGGAGCCTGCTAAACTGGGACATGTCGGTCTTACGAAATTCCACACGTCAAGTTATCTTGAAACTTTGAGCATAGATAAGCTCTCAGGAACTCCACAGCTAGCGTTAAAGCCGTCCTTTTAATCTGTATTTAAAGGACCACAGAGAGATGTGCAGGATGATTGGAGAGATGGGAAGGTGGAGGAAGGAGAACCAGAGGCTATCTTGCTCTTATCTCACGCGGACAGATTTCCTACAGCCAACAAGGCTTGTAAAACAACCAGCGCTTGGCTCCATATTTCATTTGACCATGGTGTTCTTGCTCAAAGTGCCTTCTGGGGACCAGCTATTCCTACTTCTCCTTTTCTTCTTGACAGGGTTCAGAGAGAGCAGCTGGCTGCCATCTTCAGGCTCATGAAGGAAAAAAGTGACACATTTGGAGAGATGTCTGAAGGAGACATGAAGGAGCAGCTTAGACTGTACGATATATAACCTTGCAGCCAGAGAAGGCCATGCCCCAAAAGTCGTCTTGGCCCTTATTCTGCAGGACACTGGAGGCTATAGTGTTATAAGAGTGTTTCAGTGGTTATTTTGCAGTTCCAGTTTGTTTTGCAAATGCATGTAGGCCTGTGATAAGTATTTTGAAAGACTTTTAATTTCTTACCCTTTTCCTTGTTTTTCCTTGAAGAGCTCTCGTGTTATTTTCATCTCCTACAGAGAGATTTTTCCCTCTTTCTGGCTGGGTCACATGTCTCAGTTGTACAAAGCAGTTAAACCTGCAACCTTTTTTTCTGGCTGTGCTTTATAAAAATGAACTTTTGAAGCTAGTCTTTACAAGTTTGATATCTGAAGAAGGCCAAAGATGATGGATGTAAAATGGCTGAAGATAATAGAATCATACAATAGCTGGGGTTGGAAGGGACCTAAGGGGTCCATAGTCCAACCTCCTGCTCAAAGCAGCATCAGCTACAAGACCAAGCCAGGTTACTCAGGGATTTATCCTGTTGGGTCTTGAAAACCTCCAAAGATGGTTTTCACACAACCTCTCTTGGCAGAGACTCTCCCGATCCTACAGTCAGAAAACAAACAGCTAAAGGCAAGGCATTAGTGCTCCAATGAGAGGTGAGTTGCCGTTCTCATCGCCTTGGAAGGAATGCTTCATCCTCCTTCACGCTGGCTTTTGGAAACCAATCCAAGTGTGTTCCAGCTGACCTCGTTGAGCTCATCTCCACGCCTGAGAAGACAGCAGCTAACTTCAACCCGGACACACAAACCCCTCTCTGCTTCTTGACACTGGTAAAAACATTCCAGAAGGGTGGTTGGCTTTTCACAAAGGTGATTCTGTCCAACTCAGATCCTGTTCTTCTAATAGAAAAATGACATGGGAAAATATATACTCTGTGGATTGATCAAGTATTTCAAACACTCTTGGTGGTTTGGAGAGAGTAAATCAATGAGCATTCCTAATTTCGACTGAATGTCTTCTGGTGTGCTTCTCTCTCCTATGAAATCCTGTTAAATGCTTTATTATCAGGAAGGATTTTCGCAGTTTTAAGAACTGCTAACAAAGGGAGGCAACATTTTCTGACCCACTTTTAGGGCATGATCTCTTTAAAGATTAGGTTTGCTTTATTTTGTGTAATCCTTTGGAGTCTGGGAAACCAAATGTCTGGTTATCCAGTCACGGTTTCCCACTACAGTATATTCTATAACTCTGTACAATTTGACTTTTAAGAATGGTTTTATCTCCTAATTGTTTTCACTTAGGTGAAGGTATTTATGTTTATTATGAGATCAAGCTGGTTTTACTACCAGCCATGACTTAATCTCAATTTAATGCCTGAAAATTACCTCTTCCTATTCAACATGAAGGAATTAAATGGGAAAAGGAGTCTCACGATGCAAAGCATTATGCCAGCTTGCTGTGTCCCTAGGCCACAATTTCTTTGCCAAGCTGTGCAAAGGGAGAAACGGAGAAAATTTGTATTTGGGACTTCTCCCTAGCTCAAAACGGAAAGAGGATCTTTTCGGAAGCTTTTCTTGAAATCAGGCAAAGGAGACTTAAGGTTTAGTTGATTTTTAGTCTTTACCTTGTAGACTTTACAGTTTATTTCCAAAATATTTTCATATTTCGTCTTTTACATCAGGACCTTCTATGAACAAGAACATTTCTGGGATTGAAATGGTACTTTTTTCTCTGCCAGGCTGTAATAAAGAGGAGCCCATTGGACATGTCGGTGTGAGTCTGCGGGTGGCAGTGAGGAGGTGGCACTCAAAAAGCTCAGGCTGCAGCCGGGTCCTGCAGCCATGTGGTGTGTCCTGACTTGGCCAGTCAGCCTCTAATTTCCTTCTCCCTCTGGGCTCATCAATATTTATACAGGAAATTTCACCGATTGCTACAGCAGCATCTCCCCTCCTGGGTATTGTCCTTTAAATAACACTGGCTCTTTTCCTCCATCTCACGCAGGGCTGCAGGGCACAGAAATGGCCCAAGGAATGCTCCGGGGTGGCGGGGCAGGAGAGTACACTATGAGAGGCACTGGGGAAACCTTCCTCACCTTCTCTAGCCCCCCCAAAAAGGGTCCTTTACCCAGAGCACAAAGCCAATCAACACCCAGANTGGGGCTGGAGCCTGGGACGGCAACAGAGCTGCGTGCTGGGTGGAGGTAAGGTAAGCCTTGTGCTCCCTATTGCCGTATTTGTGTATTATTTCATCAAGAGAGGCTAAAACCCACCGTGTGTTCATTGCCCTTTGTCCTGTCGCTGGGCACCCCTGAGCAGAGTTTGGCCCCAGCCTCTTGCCCCCCGCGGGCCCTTGAGCTCTTGCTCAGCATTGCTCAGCTCCCCTCTCAGGCTGCTCTTCTCCAGCTCAGCAGCCCCAGGGCTCTCAGCGTGGCCTGGGCTGGGCTCTCTCCAGTATTTCCATGTCTCTCCTGAGCTGGAGAGCCCAGAGCTGGACCCAGCACTCCAGAGGCGGCCTCGCTGGGGCAGAGCAGAGGATGAGGAGAACCTCCCTCACCCTGCTGCCCACACTCCTGGTGATGCCCCTCAAGAGCCCACTGGCCTTTACCACGCAACCTTTGTGCACATGCTCCTGCCATTCCCTAATTCACTTTATTCACCCTATTATCACCTAATTCCCAGCACTATCACCACATTCACTTTATTATCACGTAATTCCCGGCATCATCACCTAATTTCTTATATTATCACCTCCTCCATGACACTCAGGTGCCCACCCCCCCATCTCTCCTTTCTCCATTTCCATATTTCTATTGAACCGCTCCCCCTAGCGGTACAGAACGCGAACGCCGCTGGCTTGTCCCTCGCCAGCCGCCGTAAACCCGCGTATGGGGGAGTCGCGTTCCAAGTGACGTAAGCAGGAGCGCCGGCCGTACAGCAAGATGGCGGCGGGCGCGGCAGAGCCTGAGGGCGGCTCAGACCCGGCGCAGGGGCCGCGGCCGCCCTTTGGCGAGGGAGTGAGGGGCTCCCCGTGGCTGCGTGAGCAGCGGCAGAGCCCCGGGCCGCTCCGAAAGGGCCGCTCCGGTGCCTGCGAGACGGGCTGAGGCAGGGGGAAGAGCTTTCCTGGCACCCCCCGGCAGGCGGCACCGGGACCCCGCCTATGTGAGACCCCCACGTTAACCCCTCTGGGCGCCGAGAGCTCCCACGGGGGGGTTCACCTCAGCCAGAGTCCGCTGAAATCCCGGGGAGGTTGGTTGCAGTGGAGTTGGGAGTGCGGTGGCACAAGTCGAGGTCCTGTTCAAAANTCACCACAAGGGTGGTGAGAGCCTGGCCCAGGTTGCCCCGAGAGGTGGTGGCTGCCCCATCCCTGTCCCCATTGCAGGGGAGGTTGTTGGGGGCTCTGAGCAACCTGCTCTAGTTGCAGATGGCCCTGCTCCCTGCAGGGGTTTGGATGAGATGAGCTCTGAAGGTCCCTCCAACCCAAATCATTCAGTGATTCTTGAGTCTCTACCTCCATTGGTGTCCATTTTCCCTCTGCAGTGCTTATGAGATCGCAGCCCTGGTGTGAGGAAAGGTGACACTGGGAGAGAAATGGCGCCACGTCATTCGCTGCCTGGTAGGAGAGAGGGTGGCTCTCTTCGGAGCTGTTTTTTACTGCTCTCATGAAACGACTCAGGTTTTCTTACTCAGGGCTGATGGAAAAGCAGCCCACAAGTGCTCACAACTGGAAGGAAGTTTAGGTAACTGGTTAGATCGCTGTAGGTAAATGTCAGGTGAGAAGAGAGGAAAAGCAAGTACCCTTTCTCCACTGGATGGTGCTGTTGTTGTGTTACACAGACAGTGGAGGAGTCCTGCACGGCTCCCACTGAAGACTTTACGGGGTTTTTTTAGAGGGAATTCAGAAGGATACACGCAGTCTTTTTCTCCCCTCAGTCCTTGTGATCTGCCTGTTACCCAACATTCCCGAGACTGGCTAAACTTAAATCACTACAGATAGGAAAACTCAGATTTTTGGAGCAATTCCTCCTGATCAGGACCTGAATTTCCGTAAAAATCTAATTTTAAACTTCCCTCAATCCCCCAGCCCCTGAAGTAAAGTTTTGTTTCACCTGTGGGATGAGTATTTGTTGGCTCAGCCAAGCTCAGTTATCTAGCCAGGAGTTGCTAGAGGAGAAGCTGTTTTCAGCATCTGTGGTTATACTTTGTTCCAGGGGAAGACAAGACTCATTCCTCTGATGAAACCCCTTTTCCAGAGGCCAGGCTTGAAGTCTGAATTTAGTTTGCTTGCCGTAGCATCAAGATAAGATCTGAAATGAGGATTTATGACTTGCGTGACATTGCTCTCATGTCCTTGGTAACTGTTTTGATTTGGGCCTATAGCTCTCATAAAGTTAGAACAGTGATCCTTATCAAGGGGAGGACGTGGTGGCTCATTATTGCCTCTGTCGTTTGTCTTCCTTGTTGACACCATGACAGCCTTTTATTGCAAGGCAAACAAAGAACAGTAGCCAGCGTGGTGTCAGAAGTTGTTTCACGAGCTCTGCCTATGGCTCAGTTGTTGGAATTCTGCTGCTGATAATCGGTGGAAGTCGAAATGAACTCCACAGGATGGGGTTTAGACAATCAGAATGGTGGAAGTGTTTAGCTGGTAGCAAGTGTAGGTGGCCTTGTTGCTTCAGTAACTCTTCTGCAAGGTGATACTTGGAATTTTTAGTGCTTTCCAGTATCAGAGGGCTGGCAATCAGCTTCCTTCATCTTCCACATGCTCCAAATTCCAGTAGCAGATGAGAACTTTGCGGAGAACGCTGCAATCTGCTGGCAGGAGAGATTTTTACAGTTAGACAGTCTCTAGTCTGTGGAGTGCGGGTCGAAAACCCCTGTGCGAGGGCACTGGTTTGGCACAGAGCGTTGTATTGTGTCACTGGTGAGGCTTTATCGGTCCCTGTGTTCCTGCAGCAGCCCTGGCTGAGCTCAGCCAGAGCTGCTCTGAGGACACACACACAGGGCTGTCACTAACCAGGGTCTAGAGACTGGCGAATGTTGGGGGAAGGCAGAGGTCAGAAGGGATTGTATCTTATTTTAAGGATGCCAGTGGTTGATACGTGAAGCAAGTCCTGACCTCAGATGAGTAACAGCGTCAGATTCATGCCTTAATTCTCGCCTCAGTGTAAGCTGGACTCAGGGCAGTGGTTCCCCCACTGAAGCACGGGCTCTTTCTAATCCCTCCTGTGACCCTGAACTCCCTTTAGCTACCGCTCTGTTTGGGTGGCATATATCTGTTCATGTCAGCAAAAAAATCTAGCTGTTTCCTTTTGGAGGAGAAATATTCTAGCCCAGCAGCCAGGGAAGGTGACTGCGACCTTTATGGGGGAACAGGGTGGCTGGATGGATAAACCAGCACTGCACAGGCAAACAGATTCTCGGGGAGGTGGAATGACTGACCGCCAAGCCTCGTCCCAGCGCCTGACATTGGTGCTAAATGTCAGAATTGTCTCTTTTGCAAAACCAGAGGAGTTACGGCTTCTGGGTACTGCGGAGATGTGACCTCTGTGTGCGCAGAACGGCTGGAAGAGAAACACACACCTCTTGCTCTCTGAACTTTGTTTGGTTTGGCCATTTGTTAAAAGATCCCCTCTGTGTGTGTTTATCCTCTTCACTTTCGACAACCCCAGTAGCTGTTTGTTTCTTCTTGTATGGTCTTTGTTTTGTTTGTTTTCCCACTGCCATGTGAAGCTACTCGATGAGCTGCGCAGGGCGTTACCTGGGTATTAGCAATAGAAAGACCAGTGGAAACTGGGTGGAGAAAATAGAAACAGCAGCTTTCCTCTGTGCAGGCTGTGCTGAAATTTTCACACCCACACGCTTCGATCGGCTTTGTAGTGGCGAAGTTTGGCTTTTGGCAGGAGCAGGAAGACGACTATTTCAGGCAGCACGGCATGAAAATTGTAGGTTGGGTATTGCCGATTGTTTGTCCCCTGCGGGCTGTTTCTTTGTCCCGTGTCTCATCCGCTGGCCTTGTGGCAAGATAGAGCTGAATGACTTTGGTGGAGAAGGGGGAGTGCCAGCATGTGTGAACCCAGCGACCTTGAGATAGGAGCAGAGGCATTCGGAAAACATGGGGTTTAGGGGGGGATTTTATCTTCCAGTTATTTTCAAGCTGCCCACGAGCACCCAAGAGCATCAGGCCTCACTCACTCTGTTTTGTGTGTAAGACCGTGACTGTTTCAACAAGGGTCGCACGGTTAAACTGGCAGTGCTGCCACTGGGTTAATGAGATGGTTCCTTAAAATGTCCCGAGGAAATTGCACGCTGTCCTACACACCTCCTTTGTTTTTTAAAAACTACTGTCAGCACAATTGAAGTGGGGAATTCTGTTTGGCTGTTGGATTTCACACGCAATTTTCCGTGCTGCCCCCGAGATCTACGAGGGACTCTGCTCCCAGGTGTTCCTTTAGCCCTTGTTTCTGTCCTCACAATGAGAGAGCAGAACTAGAGGAGAAAATCTGATGTTACTGTGACTGGGAATGTAACTTATTGCAGCAAAGAGGAGTTCTCTCGCACTCCACCAGCTCCCCCACAGCTCAGCAGTCACGGCAGCAGAGATGCTGCACGTTTCAGAGAAGCCCCTTAATCTGTGCTAGGCTGCTACTGGAGCCACTCCACTGCTGGGACTGGTGGGGACTGGCATCTTTATCACTGTAGAACTTGGGGTGCACAGGCAGAGAAGAATGAGGGATCTGCATCCAGTACCTTTATACTTGTAGAAGTAGTAGAAGTGCTACCTTGGAACACTCCTCTGCTCCCAGGCCCCTTCATGACCAAGGTCTGTGTTTGCAGCTGAGCGGCGCTGGGTGGGATCCCACAGAGCTGCAGGAGCATCACCTGCTCTTTCTGGCTCCTGCCACCCTTTCTACCAGCTCCTCCTCAAGCCTTTTGTGACAAAGGGTTTCACAGTAAAGGCTGGCTTACCCTTGTTTGTACATGGATATTCTGTACCCAGGAATGATTTGCATCCTGCGTGACAGTTTGATAATATTTATACTGACAGGCTCACAATGATGTGTTGACGTTCCTTCTCACCTTTCTGCAGCAAGAGCCAAGGAAATTACCCTCCTGTTAATTGTACCAAAATCTTGAGAGCTTTGTGGTACTCTCTGCAGTCACAGCAACTAACTCGGCTGAGGAAAAGAGGCTGTTTAGATGTCTTGGGGTGGGAGGGTGGTGGCACACATGTATAGACCCTCAGCATTAGGATCTGGGAACCCCAGACTGACCCATCGTGTTGCCCTAGGAGAGCATGAGGTGCTGGCAATGGCAGTGTTCTGTCCCCTCAAGTGCGCAGGTAGGACAGGTATTTGTGACCGAGATCCCAGCACAAGATCAAGCAGCCTCAAAGCACCATTTTTGTAGACTTCCAGACCTGTGGTGTCTTCAAAGCTTGTAGCAGATAAACTCGTGCCTGGCATCTGGAGAGCGAATGGCCTTTTTAGTGCAGCAGGTGCTATTTTTCTTATGGATAAATGGAATTGGAGCTCTGGTTTGCCCGAAGTTCTGAGGCCAGACCTTACCAAATGCTTAGCTTAAGTGAGTGGTCGATTGAATACAACATCTTCCAGGGAACAGGAAACAACTGGAGGAAACAGAGCTCCAGAGAAACTGCTGCAATTTAGCTGTAATCTCTAGGCAATACGTTGTTTTATGGGATAGTAGACAACAAAAAAAGTAACAGCAGGATAAGAAGGGAGGGGTGTTTTTTTTGTGAAATTCCACAAGTGAAATGCCACCCATTTATGTTGAAAGAGGGGGAGACAATGTGCGCTTTGTGGATGAGTTACGAGCGAGATAAAGCTCATTCTCAAATCAAAGTGTATTTTAGAGAGGACCTGAGTTTCCATCCATGAGCAGAATAGTAATTTGAATGTGTTTGTGGGGCACTTGACATATCCAAATGTTTTTAATAGATTGACCTCTTGAACAACAGTGAAATACTTTGGCAGTGGCAAAACACAGCTCACCTGAGACTTAGGAGCTACTGGAGGATTGTGGCTTCAACCATCGGGGTTCTCTTGGGAGCTACTGGAGCATTATGGCTTCAGCCATCGGGGTTCTGAGGATGTTGTAGTGAAGCCACCAGTGTCTAGATGAAGCTGAAAATAAAAAGACGCTCATGTAGCTCTGGGCAAAAGCAGGACTGTTGGCGTCACCCTGGTTAAATTCTCATGTGATTAATGGCCTTTAACTGCTCTGTCTCCTTTCTGTTTATTTCAGAGACCTTCTGTCTGGAAAAGTGCTTGGTGCTGTAGCATGGCTCCTCATTTTCCTCTCGGCGAAGGCTGCCTTTCAGTATCTGCTGGAGGAAATGCAGTAAGGTAGTTTACAAGTGCTTTAGGGTAAATTCCATAAAGTTTGTAAACCCCAGGACTTATTTGCTCTTGGATTCTCAGAGGACTTTACCATATGGCGTTACAGAGTAGTGCACGCAGCTAAACCACCAGAAGAGGGATTTTCCAGTCGTCATTTTTCTACAGAGTTCTCTGTGCCCTCTTGCTCATCATTTGTTTTGTGCATTTGCTCTGAAGTTATTAATTAATTTAGTTAACTGGACTTGTGTTCTATATGGTTACAATATCAGGGGGTAAATATGAACTCAGACTTTGACCAAACTGTGAGATGGAGCAAAGAGGGTGCCCTAGATGGCCGTTAAGTGATTGTGACACAGTGGCGTAGATTGATTTGAGAAAGGGAAGGAAACCTCAAGCACCGAAAGATAGACGAGCCCCTGCTGGCCTCTGCTTGGAGTCACAAGATTGAGCTCCAGTGATATCTCAATCAGAGCTATGCGAGATAACCTTTCGAGATATGTGTTCCAGCCTTTGTTGCAGTGGCTCTGCAGGGTAACTCGTTGTAGATGAATGGGCAGTGTCTCAGTGAGTGCAGAATGCCTACTGCAGAGGAGAGAGCTGGAAGGACAGGCTAGCGGAGATTAGCACAGGAGCTGGACACCGCCTGAGTTTGACATCATCCTGTTACAGCACTTAGACTGTTCCTGTTGTAGGAATGTCCTGTGACCGTTCTCATTTGGTAACTAGAAGTGGGGACACAAGGTTTGGGATGCAAGCTGCAGAGCTAGGAACACAGTCTATGTCCTGCTTGGCTCCTTTGCACCACGCTTTTCATGAGAGCGACACCCATTGTAGGAAGCGCCGCTCACGGGAGGAAGTGAATAATGTTGTGCAGCATTATTAGAAACAGAGCTGCTGATCCTCTCAGTCTGACTGAGACTGTGCCACAGGAGTGTCTTTCTGAGCCCTAAGGCCTGTGAGACAAACCCTGCTTGAACAGATGCTAAACAGCTCTCAGGGAACCAGGAGAGAACAGCCTGCCCTTCCTGTGCGCAAGGATCTCACATTTCCACTACAATAGCACAGTGTGCTGCTCTCCTGCCCGGCAATTACTTTGCCTGAGGTTTTCCCAGTGTGAGGTTGATAAGTGTTGTGCAGCCAGGGTGGCAAAGAATAACCTTCTCTCCACGGCTGGCAAAAGCCTCTGTCGAGTTAATAGGAGGAAGATGGAGATAAGCAGCACAGGACTCTCTAGGTATCTAAATAAAGCAGGAGAAGAATTGTTAAGTAGAAGACAATAGACAGAAGAGAATGAAGGGAAGAGAAGCATGTGATTTCCAGCAGTAAATACCCATCTTGCTCCTCAGAGGACCCTGTGGCTGTGCTACTCCTGCAGCTAAAAATGTGACTGCACTTCTCTGATGCATCTGTCAGTGAGGAACAGAGGAAGGCACTGTAAGGCCACATCTTTCCACGTGGAAGTCAGGTACATAATGATTTATACCGCTTAAGAAGCAGCCTTACATCTTGCATCCCTGTAGCACTTCTTACTCCAAAAGTTACCAAGTGTAACACATTTGTCCTGCCAGATGTCAAGAGGGATGGTTTCTGATGTTAAGTCAGTGGCAAGAGTATGAGCAAGACCTTAAGCAAGAAATATTTCACTTGTGGCTCTAAAATTCATCACCCCCTGTACAGATGTGCTTCTGAAACTCAGATCTGTGCAGGGCCCAATTTTTGCAGCCACACGTGAAGTGCCGAGATAATATTCCTGCATTTTTTGCCAGGGCTATGGAGAGGGATTTGGGGGTTGTGATTCTTGTGTTTCTCTCTCTGGAGCAGCGGGGAGTCCTGGAATGCTTCTGCGCCTGGCAACTGCCAGGGATAGGAGCTGGAGAGGCTGCTTTTCTGATGGAAGGCCAGCTAGGCATGTGTTTAAGAACTGATCTCCTTGCCTGTCTGCAGTACTGCCCTGCTCCTTGGGGGAACAGCTCTTGGAGAGGTTTCTAGTCAAGGAGCAGAATTATTTTCTTCCTTTCCATCAAATGGATTTTAAAGAGGAGAAAACCCCCCACAACCCCTATCAGCCCTGACGTGGTGCCCATTTGTCTGTCTGTCAGCTCCAGGGTGATGTGCTGGGCTTCCTGCTGGGATGGCACAGACAAAAGGCTCTTGAGGGAGGCGTTTGGATAAAGCATCTCTGGTTCTTTCCAGCCTGTGTAGCTCCAGCCAATGTTTCCAGCCATTGCTGCTGGGAGTATGGTTTTTGTATTTTGGCTTTATTTTTTTAACTTGAGTTCTCTCAAATGTGGTTCATCGGGCTTCTCAGCTTTGTGTGTCTGTGAAAGGAATGCTGGGACCAGAACCAGTTCAGTGTGGCAGCTTAAGCTGGATGGGGTGAGTGATGAAGAGCTCCAGAAGCAGGAAAGCAGTGGCACGGATCCTTAGTCTTTGCTCAGAACAGAGGGGTTTACACTTACAGCTGTGGTTGCAGGGAACATCTCCATAGCTTCATACGCCCTTACAGAAAGAATGTAGACAAGTTTGTGACCTGAGGCTGTTAAGTGGCCAAATTCAGAGCGTTTACACACCATCTCCCAGTAATTGCCCCAGGCAAGGACTTTCCCTGGTGTACCAGAGCTGGCTGGAGGAGCCAGCCTCTGGTCCCATTACTGTGTGGGAGAGGGGGAGATAGTCCAGCCTGGACCTGTATCAGCTGCTGTCACAACATAGATTCGAGGCAGATTCTTTACTAGGGCATTACCTGGGTGGGGCTGGACACGGAGCAGAGGAAACAGCACTAGTAAAAACCCAGGAAGTTTTGCATTCTCTGCGGCTGTGCTTTGTGGACACTGAAGAGGTGCTTGCTAGTGTCCCACCACGAAAGCCGCTGTCTCTTTCCTGGGGCATTTTAGCTCTTGGAGAGCACAGATCAAACTGGTCTGGCTCCCTAAGCTGTTCCGCACCTCCTGGCAGAGCTCTGTGAGGCTTTACTCTCTGACTAAACTGGGGGTGTTCTTGCAAGTGCAGCAGTAGCAGAGGTGGGGGCTGTGCCTTGATAAATGCTGTTGTCTCTGGGTGTTTGCTCAGTGGTTTTTGAGAGAAGATTTGATGTAGAAGGGAAGGGACTTGCTAACAAATGGCCAGTCCACGTGGAATTAAGGCAAGCTTGGGAGTCTTTGGGCTATCGGGTTTGCGTGGTGAAAGCAAGACAAACATCTGTGTGGAGTTTGCTGTTGTAATTTTATTCCCAGCCTGAAAACACGTGCTTCTGAAGATGCCTGCTCAACTGGGAGGGGAGAACAAGAAGCAAACACTCCCAAGCCAGGCCTGTGCTACCTTAACCTTTGCTAACCCTCAGGTGTGACCGCTGAGCAGTCGCATGCTGCAGGCAGTGTCATCGTTTTCTATCCCGGTTATAACTCAGTTCTTCTATCATCAAGTAATACTGTCAACAACACCCCCGGCTTCTTCAGTAGCTTCTGTATTCCACAGGCTTCCAGTCAAGTACTGGTTTTGCTATGTTGTGGACATCACTGAAAGGCGTATTTGTCCTACTGTGAAGCTTCATCAGTTTGTTCTTCAAGCAGATCTTGTGATGTCCTGTTCCGTAGCCCAGAGCCACGGGAAAGTGGAAAGCACAAAGAGCATGGACAACCAAACAAGATTTGACACACAGCCCTCTGGAGAATTGTGCACCCAGATAAATTTTTGGCATAGTTGAGACTCTACCTGACACCCACAATGCACACAGCTAAAGATCTGATGGAGATAAAGTTTCCACAAACAGAAAGGCAAATCCACCTTTTATCTGTCCCGGATCTAAGTAAGGATGTAGATAAGGGGATGTGGAATTCAATGGAGTGTTGCAGATGGAAGTGTTCTACCAGATAACCATCTTTACTTGATAGCCCCACGTGGAGTTTGCTTAAGAAAAAATAAAATATATCTTGTTTTCACAGCACTAAAGAATAGAAGAACTTCTGGTGTGGCAGCTGGACGTGCTGAACATGGAGCAGCAGTGCTGGGCTTGGAGCTTCTACACCATGAGACAAGCAGCATCTCCTGGGATTGCCGGTAGGACTGCTGAGAAATGCCTGGAAAAGGAGACTGGCACCCAGCCGGGGGCCCTTGAGAGGCTGCCAAGCCCTGCGTTAGGTGCAGCCTTGGCTTATTATGTTCCTGTCTGTGGGCTGGGAGCCTGGTGTGTCCTAGGATTCATTCTTCTTATAGAGTATTATAAGGGAGCAGCTCTGCTCTTGGCCTCAGTTTTCACCAGACTGTCCCTGCAGAGTTACAGCTCATCCCCATTTCCCAGTCTGCCCTCATGTTTGAGCTCACCAGCCTGGCTGCCTGGGCTCTGCCAGGCTGAGTTCAGCAGTGTGGGTGAGGATGATGAAATAATACTCAAGGGAAGTGAAATCCAGTACTCTGATAGGTTGGGGTTTTTTGGGGTTTCCTTTTCTTACACCAGGTGGGTGAAAAGCCGCATGTCTTGCAGAGCAGGTCTGCTTTTGGCTGATGCGGTTGCCAGAGATTCGGATATTCCCCCAAGCACAGTCTTTCTTGAACACCGAGTACCGGAGACGCGTTCTCCACATTTGCCAGCCCAGTTCCTTAAAAGCAAAGCAAGCTGCCTTTTCCTGGTTGGAGGACTCTTGCTGTCTCTTGCGACTCTTGGCTTCACAGTCATGCTACATGGAGGAGGTTGAAGGAAGATGTTTTCTGCCTCCACAATTTCCCTTTGGGACCCTGTTAACTAAAAAAAGCCTTGTAGTTGCACACAAGCAGCTTCTTCCAAGGCACTTGGGGAAGGCTAGAATGAAGCCATGGCTGTGTATGCAGCATGTCAGTGCCTCAGGACTGATGCTTGCTCCCCTGAGTGTCTTTTGGAGATCCTATGGACACAGAGTTGCTGCTGGGCTGCTGCACACCCTGGCCTTTAGCCCACTGCTCTAGAGTTGCCTGGAGCTAATGAGGGCTGCCCAGGAATGTGGCTGTACCTTTGCTGATTCCAGTTCTCAGTGCCTGTAATTGTTAACAGATCTTTGATCCTAGGCTCAGCTGGAGTGGTACTGAAATGTTTTGCTGTAGATGGAGGCAGGACTAACAATCTCCCGTGTGTTTCTTCCAGGACTTTTCAAACCTGTGTTACTCTGCCATTTTTCTCTCCTAGGTCTTCTGATAATGGATGTCGTGCACTTAAGTCCGGAGAGAGTAATGTGTAAGGAATGTGGACAATAAAGAAATGCAGCTGCTGCTGAACCCTGTGCAAGGAATCCTCGCAGCTTTTTGCTGCGACAATGAAGGGGTCCAAGGTAGGTGTGAAACCTGCTGACCGGCTTTTCTGTAACGTAAAGCAAACATCTTCCATTCTCTGTGTGTTCGGGAGCAGTGTGTAAGCTTCCGAGGTCTGCGATATTGTCAACAAAAGCCTTTTTTATATCTGAACATATTTTTTGATAAGAGCTGTACAAAAGCAGTGTATGTTTTAAGCAGCAGTGTGACCATCTCCCTGTGAATCGTCAGGATTAATATTTAACAGCTCTCCATGAGTTAAAGCAGCTCTTTCCCGTTGCATGTAAAGTCACATCTCTGGCTGTGGTGAGCGTTACTCTGGCTGCGGTGAGCATTTTCTGGGCTGCGGTGCTTGTCTCTGATAGCTGTTTGTTCTTTAGGTGGGAAGATGGGTTCTGGACTGCCAAAGAACAATCTCCAGGCAGACCCCTGATTTTTGTGGAGAGGAGAGGGTTCCATATGTGTTGTGGAACTCTGGATGAGGAGAGAGATTCTCAGGTGCTACCTATCGGTTAGAAGCAACATGACTCAGGTCTGAATATGCTCATGGTTCAAATCGAGTGTAGTGCAAGACCCTAGGGTTGGGGCAGGGGTTTGTTACCCGTGTGCACATGGCATTAGCGAAGCTGTGTTTTAACTGATGTTGTTGATGAGCAAAGCCTGGTCGTACTGTACAAAACCCGAATGACCACGATCCCACTAAGGGCAGTAGTGTAGAGGGCAGTTGTCTGTCTGTCTGGGATGATGTGATTCACAGGTACAAGAAACGTGAAATTTATTTTGGTGTTACGTGGAGCAAAAATGCAGATAGATTAGAGGCTGCCTTGGAACCAAGTGGATATCAAGGGGTTGAACTGTGAGGGTCTCCAGGGTGATCTAGTTCTTTTAAACTCTCCATCTAGCCACAGACTCGGATCCATCCGGGACCTGTTTTAGTGGTGAGCTGGCAGAGCTGTTGTTTCCTGGCCACTCGGTGATCCCTGTGAAATGATGGGGTGGTCCAGAAGCCGAGGACCAAGCACTCAAACAGAAGAGCAGCTGAGGAGTGTGTGTCTCTGTGTATCAGGCAGCTCAGAGCTGGAGTGGCACACGCTTGATTCAGCTCGGGAACCTGAGCTGCAGGCGGGCCTGCGTAACAAGTTTGTCAGCAATAGTGTGGTTAGATTGTAATGGAGTTGGCACCTTTCAGACAAGTGAAAAGCTGGATTGAAGTTTCTCCAGTTGCCCCAAAGGCAGGTCCAGCTTTACTAGAGAGGGAGGAGACTGACTCTGAACCCTATCCTCTAATGCTTTACCCGAGCACCAATCCGCCTCTAAACACAAACTCTCTGTTCTGTGGTGGATTTGCAAGGAGTCTGACTTTGACTCACTTCAAAGCAGTCTCAGGGTTGAATGGGGTGTATCTAGCCAGCAGTTTGTGCTGGCATTGTGTCTGGACTGGAGCTAAAAACAGTTACCGCCTGAGGAAGAAAATAAGCAGATCTCTTTATGGTTATGCCTAGAATCTTGCTTGAACCCTTGGGCAGGTGGTGATCTGAAAGCTCATTTCTTTGATTGTAACTATGGCTACTTCCCTAACTGACACAAATGTTCCCAGTGATGCTTCCACCAGATTAGAGGTAGAGGGTTTCCTTCTTACACCGGACTAACCTCTTCAAGGAAAATACAAGAAACTCCCATTGTTTGCACTAAAAGGTGTTTCTTTCTCTGCCTTGTGTTGCAATAAGCTTAGGGAACAGTGATAGACGGGAACAGGGCAAAACTGCTGTCTTGTCTGAGAAATTGGATCCGTGTATGGAGTGTCTGGGAATGTTGGGAGAGAGGGTGTGCACGTTCTTGTAGGGAAATCCAGAGAGAAGACCAACCCACTCATCCAACACACCTTTAGAAATCGCTGCCTAGTGAGCACTTCTGGGCAGCAGCAGCAGAGCCTCTGTCGCTCTCGGGCATCTCACCATGTGGGTTTTCAGGAGAAGGCTTCCTAAAGTTCCCAGAGCCATCATTTGGTTCCTCATTTTAATACACTGTTGCCTCTTTGTTGCTTATTTCAACTCCTTCTTTGGCTTGTCGAAGACAGCGATTTTCAGGTAAGAGACCTGTTTCCTTGTAATCTGTGCTCCCTGGCTAGAGTGTTTGTGCTCACTTTCTCTCTCTCTGCCTCTGAAGTCCTTTTACCCCAACACTTGTGTTTCTGCTCTGAGCTTTAGCAGATCACATTGTGCACAATCGGAGCACGGTGCTGGAAGATCCACAGTCAAAAACTCACTTCTGCTGCATCGCTGGTTTCCAGCATTTTCTTGTGTAGCTAATTAAGAAAGCAGCTTTTGCTTTACTGATGCTACCTGTTTTCATACTTTGCCCACACGGTGGGCCACCGATTTTTCCTGGTGGCTCCCAGAAGGACCTCACTCAGCCCTAGTCCAGATTGCATTGCTGGACAGGAAAGGCTGGGAGACCTGGGGCTGTTTAGCTGGAGAAGACTCAGAGGGGATCTTATCGATGCTGATCAATAGCTAAAGGACAGGCTGGGGCCAGACCCTTCGCAGTGATGCCCAGCGCCAGGACAAGGGGCACTGGGCACCAACTGGAACCCAGGAGGTTGCAGCTGAGCAGGAGGAGAAACTCCTTTGGGGTGAAGGTGTTGGAGCCTGGCCCAGGCTGCCCAGAGAGGTTGTGGAGTCTCCTTGTCTGGAGAGGTTCCAAGCGCGCCTGGACACTGCGATGCTGGGCCCCCTGCTCGGGGTGACCCTGCTGGAGCAGGGGGGCTGGATGAAACGATCACCAGAGGTGCCTTCCAGCCCTCACCATGCTGGGATTCTGTGACTTTGAATGTGGTGGGATACTTTTGAATTTATAGGGAGTTCAATATCTGGTTCTTAATATAAATATGCTGCGTACTGGGAGACCAATACCATGCAGTGAGCTCGTCTGGTTCATCTTGCTTGAGTTAGTTTTCACCTTGACCTCTCAGGGCTGATGCTGCGGGGGCAAGGAGAGGTGAGGCTGGGAAGACCCACATCTCTTGTGGAGGTGGTGTGAGTTTAGCTCAGCTCCAGCAATTGGAAACCACAGCTTGAGGGCAGCTATCAATTTGGAGAGGTCAGAGTGTGTACAAGGGAGGTAAGAGGACAGAAGGAGGAGGTGTAGAGAAGTGAGTTGTCCTTGATCACAGAGACTACCAGTGGCAGAGCTGGAACAAGACCCGGCTCTCCGTGCCCAGCTCCTTGAAGCCATTTCATTCTGCTGTGGTTTCAGATAATGGACATGTCTGTATTTTTGCAACTTGAGTCGAACACAATTCAGCACGAGCTGGGTGTGGGGATCTGTGTGTCCGCTCTAGTCACAGATCTTTATATGTAACGTAAAATACACAAAGCAGCATTTTTATGGTTCTGTCCTCTGTTTGTCCTGGGGCTTTGTAAATGGAGAGGAAAATGACAGTGGATGTTATTGAGCTTCTGCAGTTGTTTGCCAGCTGGACTCCAGAGCCTGAAACTTGATGAGCTGCTTTGGCCATTTGTCTGGATTTAAAGCGCTGGTCAGGAGAGCAGGGTCCTCTGTAGGCACGAGTGCCGGGGCATGTGGGTCTGACTGCGGGGAGCAAGACTTGGATGTGAAGGACCCTCAGTTTTACACTTTGATCTCTGTATGTTTGGCACAGTATTTGAAATTAAAGCGGAATAAAGCTGGGATGGAATCTGTGCTCCGTGAAGACAGCATGTGCAAAACGCTGGGCTGTGGGGGTGGTTTGTCGTATTGCCCCATTCTGGTTGTTCAAATGCAAAATTTTAAATGCCCTTCAAATGCAAAATTTTAAACTTCACCTTAAAAATACAGCATAGAGTCATCCAGGGATTTAAGATCTGCCTGAGACGCTTTACTACAGGGTGTATATATCAAATCTTTCCTCTCCTCAGGCAGTGAACAGTAGCACAAGTTTCTCCAGGAAGCTCTATACCAGAAAGCAAGTGCTGCATACTGGGTCGAGACTGGCTAATGATTACGAGGGCAGGTAGAGAAAGAGCTGATAGACCATTGACCGTAATCTCTTCCTTAGAAATTACTTTGGACAGGTTCAAGTATTTATCTGATACAAAACGATATTTAAAAGCCTCCTTAGCTGATAATTTCCTAATC
The DNA here is from genome assembly GCA_013389965.1 of Todus mexicanus. Classification (NCBI taxonomy): domain Eukaryota; kingdom Metazoa; phylum Chordata; class Aves; order Coraciiformes; family Todidae; genus Todus; species Todus mexicanus. The sequence continues at coordinate 29,205 of WEIS01005794.1, read as the reverse complement.
ACTTTAAGGAATGCCATAGCCCTCTGAAGCTTCAGCAGTAGCTGAATTGTTATCTGCAGCCTGCTAGGTACGGGTGTGCTTTTTTCCCCATTCATCACCTCCAAAGCGATCCACAGCTCTCGGAAACAAATGCGTCACGCGAAGGGGGAATGTGAGTGTGAAATCAGATTGCCACAACTAGGCTAGTTCACCCTGAAAGGCTTTGCTGTACAGAAAAGCTGAGTGACAAAGTATTTTTGCCTTCCTTTTGCCTCTTTCACCCTCCAACCGTGTGCAGATAAGGATGAATGTTTGGGACAAAGCGCCACCACTTCTGGCCTTGATATTTTTATTTATTTATTTATTTATTTTTGTTGGGTTTCAGCCCAGTCTTGCCACAGGTGGCTCTTCTGCTGTTGGCAGCTGGATCCTCCTATGAGATCCTCGTACCTGCCTGTGTCTCAGAATCAGGCAGCAGAGCAGCTGTGATATTCGAGGTGATTGCTGAAAATGCAGAGATTTTAAAGTTTTAAGCTTCTGAGTGTCTTTTAATAGCTTGTACCTGGTGAGTGCAGTGCAATATCATTGAGTTAGCTGGCTAAGGGGGAGTGAGGAAAGGGAAAAGTGCCTTGTGGCCCCCAATGCTCAAGAAGTGATGTGGTAACGGGGTGAGTTCCACTGCTTTCTAGACTTCCATTACTGAATTCTGGAAGATCTTCATGCTCTCTCACTGAAGCCCTTGGCTCTGCTGGCAAAGAAGAGAGCCAGATGGCTGCCTTCACAGTGTGTGCCGTGTCCTGAGCTCAGGATCTCCAAAACAGTCCTGCAGTGCTCTGGGGACCTTGCCAGGGGTCCTGCCCAGTGCTGGGCAAAGCTGTTGCCAGCTGGTTTGTGGTTACTGCCAGTGTGGATGGTTCACAAGCCAAGCGCTGAAGAGGAGCACATAGGCTCTGGGACTTGCTTAGTGGGGAGATAAGCTGTATTTGAACCAGAACGGTGTGGGAAGTTGAATAACGCTGGTGGCAAAGTTGAAAAGGAAATTTAAATCCACACAAGACCCTGCAGAAACTCAGTGGCCATCGCCAAGGCTGAGCGTGTGGTCACACGCAGTGATTGCTGTGAAGCACAGGCAGGGGCTCAGAGTCCAGAGCTCTAGAAATGGGCTGGGAGGTGTCTGGTGTTAAGTGGAAAGTGTGTGTGATGTGTCTGCTTTTCCTGTGATTGCATTCAGGCAACTCAACGTTTTCCAACATGCCAAAGCTACGCTGCAGTTGGATGTCCAGGAGCAGCAGGGTTTGAACTATTCTGATAACGAGAACTCAAGCGTTTTAAAGGGAGACATCCCAAGGCTTCAAGAAGTTATCATTGAGAGGACAACAAGATGGGAAGGAAAAGAGGAGCAGAAGAAAATGATGAAACCGGTTGCCAAGGTGGAGGAAGCCAAGGAGAACGTGACTGTGAAACCACCCGCAGGGTTGGAGGGAATCAAGAGGACAGTAGAGAAAACAACCCCTAGGGTGCAGGGAAACAAGGTGAAAACAACAGTGAGGCCAACCCCAGGGGTGAAAGAAGCCAAGAAAAACACAACAGTGAAACCACTTCCCAGGGTGGAGGGAGCCAAGGAGAAAGCAACAGTGAAACCATTCTCTGGGGTGAAGGGAGCTCCTCAAAAGAACGTATCTAAAGACCAAAGAAAGCCTCCTGCATCACTGAAAACTGTAAGACCTGTCACCCAGGCTGCTGCAGTGACAGAAAAGAAACTGAGGGCTGCTGATTTCAAGTCTCAGCCGCAGTGGGATTTTGAAGACGAGTACGTGCTGGACAACTCATCTCCACCATTGGTAGGTGTTCACCAAGAATGCTGCCTCCTTGTCTGTTGTCCTCTGGGCATGTGTATCCTTTGCAGACAAGGATGATCTCCAAGCTGGTAGGTCAACTCAGGTATGTGCAGGTGCTGCTGGGATGCAGAGAGGGAGACCGATGTGCACAATTCCAGTAGCCTGGCCAGCTTTCCACCATGCTCCAGTATGTGTCTTACTGATGCTGTATGCATTTCCCGTGGCTTCCTTTGAAAGTCAGCCCGAGCAGCCCTTTCTGGAGCTCAGGTGCATCAGAAGCTGGGGAAAATCTCTCCTAGATGTGCTCCAAGGTGGTCCCACTTTTGGGTACCTTGGGTCACACCTAGTCTTGTCATGCCTGCGGGCAGGCGTTAGGTGTCTGGCACGAAATGTCAGCCTTCATAGAGGTGTCCCATTGCTCACCCGCTCTCTCAGGAAACTGCACATCACCATTCCTTTGAAGACTCAGGTTTACAGTCCCCAGATTTGACTTGATCTTTGTTTTATGCAGCCCGGCTAAAGAAAACAAGTAGGGTCATGGTGAGGGAAGAGAAATAGAAACATCCCCATGTGCCTGTTCACCCAAACATTTACCAAAGCGAGTTTAAAGCTCTGGCAGCGGTGGGGCAGCAGTGATGCTTGTGCTGTGCTGTGGAGAATCACCCTGGCAGTGATGGTGGGAGGCTCTCAGTGCACAAGAACAGAGGCTTTGTTAGTCAAAATGAGGTCAGATAAAAAGGGTTAGATGAGGATCATGAAGCATGTACCTGCCTGCTCTGGAGAGAGCAGGGTGGAAACTGTTCCCATTTTTATGGTATTCCGTCAGTGCTGGCAAACACTCAACTGCGTACATGCGCCCTGTTGGAGAAACAACAGTTAAAAGGTAAATTTTTTTTACTGCCCTTGTGGTTTATTATCTACAAGAGGAGAGCCTTTCTCAGGTATTGCAAATTTGCCTTTTCCACCTGGTATTTAGATACCTGGCAGATGATCCAGCCTGTGGTGCAGGATTTGCACCCTTCCTCAGTATGGGAGAGAGGAGAAAATGCACGTAGTGGGGGGGTCTTCAGTGAAGATGTGGATCCAGGCATCACATGTTGGATCTCACTCCCAAACCTGATCTCTAATTTTGCAGAGAGGGAGTGACTAGAAGCACTCCCACCTTCTTCATTTCCTACATGATCAGGCTTTTCCCTAGTTCCTCTGGTATTCATCCAGTCTGGCTCTGGAGGCACAAGAAGTACCAAGCCCTAGATAGTACAAAGCACAGCTTGAGCAGGAAGGGGATGTCCCTGTCTCTGGACATGAAATGTGCTGCAAGTGAAATGATGCCAACGTGAAACCTTCACTGTGTTCTCCTCGTTGCACTCTTGTTGTGACAGGCAGGATGAGCACTGTCTCTTCAGGCTGTGACTAGATTGTCATCCTCACCCATAGCAGAGAGCCCAGCTCCGCTGCGGAGCACACAGCAAGGTGGTTGCTGGGGATTTGAGGTGCGCATGCAGGTCCACTTGGTCTCCTGTTTCAGCTTCCAGTAGGTATTTGGGGAAGTTGTCTAAGAAAGTAGAGTCCAAACTGACTCAGTGGAAAATCCAGGGCAGGGGAAGTGTTTGCCCTCCACCCGCACACACCCAGCCGAGCTCGTGCCAGCTGCAGTGATCCCCCTCTTGTTAAAGAGGCTAAGCTGGCTCAGCCTCCCTCCAGAGCCGCACGCTTCTCTGTGATTCATTTCTGATGTTGAGCAAGTTGTTTGCACGCTGCTTCTTATCTTTTATCTTTAAGGGGGGCGATAATGGTGATATGATCTCATGTTCTTCAGTGTGTTTGCTGATGTGCACTTGGAGGGCAGGACCTTGTGAGGCCAACTCTTGATATGTTTAGGTTAGACCTATTACAGATACTAACTTGCGTCAGTTAATGAGGCCCAAAGCCAGTCAAAGCTGTGAGCTTCGCAGGTGTGTTCGGAAGAGTTGATCCTTAGAGCCCTGGAGTCACTCTGGCTTCCTTGTAGCTGACTTTCCACCAGCTAGTTATTGGTGTGGCGCTGGAATTATGCCTCGTGTTCAAGGTGGTGGGGACACTGAGGACAATGGGTGATGAACCAGTGGAGTTTCCGTGCTTCTTTCTGATGCTCTCTCACACCAGCACCCAAGCACTCACAGTCGAGTTTAGACAGAATTTCCTAGATTGGAAGAGACTTTTAAGATCATCTGATCCAACCATTAACCCAACACTGACAAGATCTTGACTAAACCATATCCCTCAGTGCCTCTGAAATCCCTTCAGGGATGGGGACTCCACCGCTGCACTAGACAAGTTGTTCCACTTCCTGATAACCTGTTCAGTAAACAAAGTCTTCCTCATATCTAATCTAAACTGCCCTAGGTGCAACTTAAGGCCATTTCCTCTTGTTCTATCACTTGTTACTTGGTTGATCAGCTCCCTGCTAATCAGTCCTTATCATGTTGTTTCTCAAGACCTGCTCTGAATCACTGAAGGCCAAAGCTGCCAAGTCTGACTGGCTGCGAGATCTTTTCCTGCCCAATATCACCATCTTCACAGACAAGAGATACTTCAATGACAGTGAATGGAAACGCCTGGAGCACTTTGCACCCCCGTATGGCTTCATGGAGCTGAATTATTCATGTGAGTCCTTTGGGGCCATGTCAGAATGGGACCATCAAACTCCCAATTAGCTGGAGGTTTGCAGCATCTCCCTGTCAAAGGCACCTGGCTAAGTAGATCTTGTGGTGTACACTGTGGTGGTTTCACTGTGTCCATCCTGAAGGCTCTTGCTGCTAACTCTTCACCATGTTTCCTCCACAGTGGTGAAGGAGGTCATGTCCCTGCTGCCCCCGCAACCCCACCAGCAGCTGCTCCTGGCTGACAGAAACAGCAGCATGCCGACCTGCATCAGCTGTGCTGTTGTGGGGAACGGAGGAATATTGAATAACTCTGGGATGGGCAAGGAGATTGACTCCCATGACTATGTCTTCAGGTAAGGCAGGTTCCTCCTTCATCAACTAGCAGGTCATGATGGGTGCGTAACTTCATCTCTTCTGGTATTGTGCTGACTGCCAGGTGCCAAAATGACTGATCGCAGGAAGAGATGAAAAACCAAAAAGAAATTGGAAAGTTCCTAAACACTTGGAAAGAGCCTGAGTTCACAGGTGAATCATAAGGAGCCATCTCCAAAGCATTGTTTCTCCTGCAGATCAAGAGGCGTAGCTCAAATTGGACCTAATCCTCTCTTGCTCCAGATTCACGCTGTCTTTTCTTGTTTGAAACAAGGATTTGAGAGTTTTTCAGTGCTCACCTGCTAACTCTGCTCCTCTGTTCCATTTCCTTGGCCAGGGTCAGCGGGGCTGTCATCAAAGGTTACGAAAAAGATGTGGGAACAAAAACCTCCTTTTATGGATTCACGGCCTACTCCCTGGTGTCCTCTCTCCAGATCTTGGGACGCAGAGGGTTCAGCAGCATCCCGCAGGAAAAAGTAAGCCAAGTCCATCCTGTGTGTGTGCACGGCTCTGACTGGAGGAGGGTACTCTGTACCCTTCGCTTCTGGTCTTGCCGTGAGGAGCAAAAGGGCTGAGCCTAATGCTTCAGCGTTACCCTTCGTGAGGGAACCTGCACTGGTTGGCTCAGAGAAAGTATTTGCAGTGGCAAGCCACAGTCCAACCCCGGTCTCTCGGCGTGTAGAAGTGGCTGCACGTCAGATGTTATCTCCGTTCTGCTTCGGTGGGATAATTAAAAGCTGCAGACTGAAAATGTGTGTCTGAGAAGCTCCGTGAGCCTAGATGCCTGCTTACTCTTTGTTTTTAAAGCATGTCTCTCTCCTGCGCTGTTTAACGCTCACTGCTTTCCTTAGCACATCAAATACATTCACTTCCTGGAGGGAGCAAGAGACTACGAGTGGCTGAAGGCTCTTCTGCTGAACGAGAACACCAGAAAAGGAGTTTTGAGCTACTACGGGTAAAGCAAACTCACTCCCTTCAGTGTGGAGCTCTGTTGTGCCCTTTTCCTCTCCACACTGCTCAGCTCTGCTGAGGTGCAGGCCTGGGTAAAGCCAGGTCAAAACCTCCTTTCCCAGGCAGATTTCTCTGGAGAAATAAATCCCTTATTTGCTCCACTGCTCTGAGCACTGCTGTAAGCAGTACACCTCCTTCCGAGAAGGAGCTGATTGTACGATGTGTGGGCAGAGCTGTGTGGTCCTCTGGGCTGAGCACATGCTGTTATCATGTCTGGTGTCTGTGCGTGATGACCTCCTCATGGGCGAAGGCCTGATTTCACCAATCCTTGTCTATACACACACAGGCTTTTGATATTCCTGGCTCCTGCTGTTGCCTCTCCTCCCCGATCTCTTCCCCTGCATTACACACAGGTTAGGGAGGCTTTGTCGTAATCTGGGAAACGTTGCAGAATAACTTAACAGTGTTTGTGGATCTTCTCTTATCGCCAAGTGCGGCAGGGCTGGTGCTTTCCAGCTATGATGAAATATAGGAGCTTGTCCTGAGTCTCCCCATTCCTGTCCTTAGGCAGAGGCCTCGGGAGAGATTTGATAAAGATTTCACGATGGACAGGTACCTGGTGATTCACCCTGACTTCCTCAGATACATGAAAAACAGGTGAGCTGGGGGTTACGTGCTCTAACCGGCTTATTTTTTTCTGGCCGACACCATCTCCGGGCTCTCCCCTCCAAGCTCACTCCCTTGTAACTGCGTTTTAGCCACACCAGCAGATGGGGGCTCAGCTTCAGCAGTCCGCAGTCAGTTCAAATTCTGCGTGGTGCTGCAGTGGGGTGTTAGTGGTGGGTAGATGTCCAGCACCTGTGAGCTGGAGAGGCAACAGCGGTTGGACAGTTTGGCTTTCAATCCTGTGGGGGGAATGTTGCTAAAGCACCGAAACAGTTGATGTAGTTCAGGAAGAGCCTTTTGTGTTTCCTATTGTTTAGCACCTTGGAGGAAGGCTCTGCAACAGCCCTTCCCTCCTGAGATCCCTTCCTGACTCAGGAGGTTGTTTGTGCCCTCAAACACGGTAACAGGCACTTCTTCAGTATCCCATTTACCCGGCCTGGCTGCTCTGCTTTGCCTTCCTAATCCTTTTCCCAAGCCTGCTGGGCACTCGCTGTAAGATCTGCCAATCGTGGGCCACACGTGACCGAGAGATGTAGGAAGAAGAGCTCCCGTTGTGCCCGGCTTTGGCTGCGTTTACCCTTCAGTCTCCTTGAGCGCCGAGTTGTGCCTTCGCTGCGAGAAGGCAAATGCAGTGCCAGATGGCGTGTGCCACTCTGCCCCTTCTGCCATCCCCCCTCGGACCTGGGTCTTTTCCAAGGCCAAGAGGGCTCAAATGCTCTTTTTTTTTCCTGGTGTGGACTCTGACCTTCCTAACAACTGCCAATGTAAACCACGACAGCTCCTCGTGGGTTTTGTGACCTTCCTCTGCACTTTTTGCTCTGTCTCGTTTCACTCCTGAATGTGGGTGGGGAGCAGGATATACCAGGGAGCTCCAGAGGTGTGCCCAGCTTGAACCACTACACCCAGCAACTGCTCTGTGCTTCCTTCTCTCTTGCTGCAGGTTTTTAAAATCTAAAAATCTGGAGAAGCACTACTGGCGGCTGTACAGACCCACCACAGGGGCCTTCCTGCTGCTGACCGCCCNATCCCTGACATTCTGTGATTCATATTCTGCTTCTTCTGGACCCCTGTGAAGGGTCTCCTGGAGGAGCCCTGACTGGCATCCCTGTCCTGTGCTCCCTCCTCGTTTGGGAGTTATGTCCTATATTTCTCTTGATTCCCTCCATCCTTGGTACCTCTCCATGCTGAGCTCTTTGACTTCCTCAGGTGAGCGCCTACGGCTACATCACGGATGGTTATGAGAAGTACTCGGATCACTACTACGATACAGAAAAGAAGCGTCTAATTTTCTACATTAACCACGACTTCAACCTGGAGAAGCAGGTGTGGAAAAAGCTCCATGATGAGAATATCATGAAGCTTTACCGGAGAACCTGAGTGTGTGGCAAGGGCCATTGCCTGGGAAATCTCAACACCCCGTCACTGGAAATGGCAGAGGACCACCAGAGCCAAGGTTAGCTCTGGGCTTCCAGGCACATTTCATCCCCACAAAGGTATTTCTCTCCTTCAGCACCTCTATTCTCTCACAACGTTTGTACAAATGTGCGAATCACACAGACCAGGAGAAAATCAGCAAGAAAATGCAGCACGCCAACAAAGAAATCCCATCTGGCTCTGCTGTAGGACTGTTGCCAATGGTTGTAGGCGCTGGTGTTGGGAGAGGAGAATCCAGGATGGATCTGGGTAGCATATGGCTCAGCGTCCTGCTTCATCCAGGTTTTCTCTCTTTGCAAGGAGCTGCACCTCACACTGGGGCTGCTCCTCTTGTGGGTGGATCCTCTCCATCAGTAGGTGTGTTGTCTAAGCAAGCTCCCTCAGCAGCCAGTGGGTGGAGGTGGACACACAGATCTTGTCTCAGACTGAATTCCTGGAGCTGCTGCTCTCACTCTACTCCTTGTAGATAAAAAGGATGGACTGGACCCCTCCATGGTCTCTAATTTGAGAGAGGAGAAGTCTCACAGCTGCTTCCCAGCATAGCCCTGCCATGACATCTCTGAAGGAGCACCACCCTCAGCTCAAGGGCAGATAAATGCTCTCTGTGGTGCAGCAGACGTGCTGCACTTGGTGCCTCTTGCTCTGGGGCTGCCCTGGCTGCAGAACATGTGAATGTTGTCATGGTCCTGGTGTGCCCAGCCCTCGCTTAGCTGGGCTTTGGCACCTGTGGCTCCCAGCTGTGCCCGGAGCGCTGTGTTTGCCCTCTTGCCAGGGGAGGTGGGGGCTCTTCAAGTCCAGGGATGGATGCTGCTGGCTGGAGTGCCTGGCCCCCATCGTGCTGAGAGGAGCACGGTTGCAGCCAGCCGTGTGGAAGGGATTTTGCAGGCAAAATAAATAGCAGGACTTTGGCCAAGCTAATTTGTCATTGTGGCTCCATCTGTTGGTTATTTGGTGTGTGTTTATTTCGTTGCTTTGAGGCTGGTGAAGCTGGGAAGGGGCAGGACCGAGTCCTTCCCCATGGAGGAAGTAGGTAAACACTTGGTGAGTTTATCCTTGTCCCATCAACTGCTCTCCAGGTACATCAGATGTTGGAGACAAATTCTTGAAGTGCTGAATATGTCCCCTGTGGCAAAAAGGCACCACCAAGCAGGTCCAGTGCATCTCCCTGGGCTCAGCAGGCTCAGGACGGGGGCCTGGCTGCACACTGACTGGGCCCAGTAGACCTGTTCTGGCTCCAAGCGCTTTTCTGTTTGTGCAGCAATTCTTCTGGGGGCAGCAGCATCTCCAGGGACCGGCCGGGCTCTGAGGGAGGCATTTCAGTGCGGGTTGTCAGCAGAGTTTGTCAGGCCTGGTTTCCTTTGTCTCTTCTGTCCTTGTGCTGCGGAGAGGCCAAGCGGTTTCTCATGTCTCTCTAAGCTCCTTTGCTCATCTCAGCCCCTTGTGGTGGCTGCGTGTAGCTGGTGTCCCCTGCCCCAGGCCCTGTGTGCTCTCCCTGCCCGGCACTCGCTCGCCTGGGCTCTGGGTGGGCAGCGAGGCAGCTTTGTTCCTTGCCCATGGTCGGGGCCGTCCCAAATTGCTGCAGGTTGCTTAGTGACCAGCTCCTCACGGGTATTCTTCCTGCCTGAATAGGGCTTTTCTCTTCCCAAGAAGTTGAAAGGAGTTTCTCTTAGACCCTTCCCTTCCCCCTCCTCCTCTTTTGTTTCCCTCTCCTCTGAGAAGCGGGATGGGGCCAAGTCCTGGTGAGCAACGGGACCAGGGTGGGCAAGGAGGCTTTGGGGATGGGCTGTGAGCCCTGAGCCCACACATTCCCCCGGCAGCCAGCTCCTCTGTGCCGCTGAGCTTCCCAGAGTCAAGGGAAGGAAACTTCTTAGGTGGCTCTTCTCCACCCAGAGAGCCTGTTCCCTCCAGCCTTTCCTCAACATGTGCCATAGTTTGATGTTATCAGGGATAACCTTGGCTGAAGAAGGGCTTTTCCTGTGGTCTGGAGTTTCCCAGCGAACTCAAACCCATGTTCTAGCTGGCCCTAGAAGAGCAGCTCTGACCTGGTGCTCTTCTTCACCTCCTGGCTTTGCTCCTGACCCTCTGCACCAAGGCCTCCTGTCCCACCATGGGGACACACACCCTGGAGCACAGATCTGGCTGCCTCCCACCAGAGCCTCCTGTGGCATCAGGTCTGAGGTGGCCGTGGGAAATCAAGAGGGATCGGAGGGGGTGTTTCCCAGTCAACAAACCAGCAGAGCAAAACCTGAACACAAGTTAAAAACAACACAAGGAGAAACTTGTTTGGGGTGAGGGTGTTGGAGCCTGGCCCAGGCTGCCCAGAGAGGTTGTGGAGTCTCCTTGTGTGGAGCAATTCCAAGCGCGCCTGGACACTGCGATGCTGGGCCCCCTGCTCGGGGTGACCCTGCTGGAGCAGGGGGGTGGATGAGACTATCTCCAGAGGTTCCTTCCAACCTCACCGTGTTCTCTGTCCCCATCCAGGTCCTTCTCGGTGGCAGCCCAGCAGGATTGTCCCAGTGCCACCAGGTGGCAGCTCCTGTTCAGGGACCTGTCAGCATCGTGCGGTGTCTGGCACGTCCAGGTTTGGCACAGGTTGTGTCCAAGGGCCGTGCACGGCCCTGCAGCTCCCGCACTGCATCAAAGCGTTGTCCCCTGGTGTCCTCTGCTTTGCAACATCCGCCTGCCTGCAGGATTTACGGCCTGGGAGCTCCTCGGGGTACGTAGGGACAGGCAGAGAAGCAGTTCACTCTCCTCACCTCCGCTGTGGGGACCTTTTCCCTTTGTTGGGGCCGTGGCAGCAGGGAAATCCAGTCAGACCAGAAAAACTCTTGATAACGGGGAGGGAGAACAAGTGAAAGGAGCAGCCCATGGCTTTGTTGTGCAGAAAGCACCAGATGACCTCCAAGCACCTCCCCTGCAGCAAACCCTGATCTGCAGGTGCTGGGACAGGGCCCTGGAGGCAAACAGCTCCTGGGGGTGCAGCAGCCCCTGCTGCCCAGGCCAGGGGACTGTGGTGGTCCAGGCTCCTCTGCCAGGCTGAGCAGCAGGACCCTGGGGTGCTGCAGGGCTTTCCCAGCTCGGCCTGGCCCAGCCCTCGGGCTGGTAAATCCTGGAAAGACGCTGGCTGAGTCCTGAGGACATCCTGAGACTCCCTCCATCCCTCCCACAGCAGCCGAGCAGTGTCAGGCAGGGCTGAGGGGCTGGAAGCCACCCACAGGCAGAGGTGACCCCGCTGCCCAGCTGGGTGCTTCAGGGACAGAGCCTGGGCTGGTCCTGGAAGACAGTGAGGGGCTGGAGCGTGTCTGGGGAAGGGCAACAGAGCTGGGGAAGGGTCTAGAGCACAAGTGTGGTGAGGAGCGGCTGAGGGACCTGGGGATGTTGAGCCTGGAGCAAAGGAGGCTCAGGGGAGACCTTCGGGCTCTGCACAACTCCCTGAAATTCAGGAGCTTGGAGCCAGCGGGGGGCGGGCTCTGCTCCCAAGGAACAAACACCAGGAAAAGAAGAACCAGCCTCAAGTTGCCCCAGCCAGGGGAGGTTGAGGTTGGAGCTGAGGAACAATTTCTTGCCCACTGTCAAGGGTTCCCCAGGCGTGTCCCAGGCTGCCCAGGGCAGGGGTGGAGGCCCCCTGATCCCTGGAGGGGTTTCCAAGCCATGGAGATGTGGTGCTGAGGGACGCGGGGCAGTGGTGCCCTGGCAGCGCTGGGGGAACGGTTCAACCTGATGATTTTGAAGGTGTTTTCCAACCAAAGCGGTTCTATGATTCACTGACCCTTGGGCCATGTAGCTTTGAGGCTCCCGTGTTTCAGCACTGCTGACGCTCCTAAGAAATAGGGCAGGATCAGCCCACATCTGCTCTGCCTGGTCCAGAGCCAGCAAGAAAAGGGAAGGCGGCAGTTCGCGTCCTCACCCTAATTCCTCAGAGGTGTTTCCCGGCTCTGCAACCCCCACGGCATAACCCAGCACCTCACGAGTTGCCTCGTTCCTGGCGGAGAGGGGATGACCTTCAGACTGTGTGTTCAGCTTATCTCGGCCCCAGCCAACGGTCCGGGGCTGACCAACGGCTCTGCCACGCACAGACGTCTCTGCGATAAGAGCCGGGCTGGGCCCCAGCAGCACCGAGCGGAGCGAGCCGACGTGAGCCAACGCCAGCCACGTCCCGCTGCTGCGTGGGGCGTCCCGACCACCCGCCGCAGCCCACGGCTCATCCCCACGACCTTCTTGCTTCTGCGAGGAGCAGGAGGGGAATAAAGGCTGCGTTTCCCCAAAGGGCCGGGTTGGCACAAAGATGAGGCTCGGTTTCAGTGCCCTTCGGCATCCCCCAGCCCCTTTTCCTCTCCTCAGCGCAGCAGAAAGGCCGAGCCCAGCGCTCGGGGCTCAGCTGCCGCGGACGGGGGGATGCCGAGCACAGCCCTGCATCTCCAGCCCTGCCGCCAAGTGCTGCCACCCCGCTGGTCCCCACCTCCAAGCATCCTCTGTGTGGTCACTTCTGCTCTCATCTCCTCGCTTTAGTTGCAGCAACACCTACAAATCCAAGGCCGGGCAGTGGGGGAGCACCCGCAGCACCACCCGCGCAGCGTCGGTGCAGGAGGCCGCTTGGCCTGGCCCCGTTTCCACGGGGAACCTGGCGCGGGGAGGTTTGGCCGAGGAGAAGGGGCCGTGCGTCAGCCGCCCCAGACATCTGCTGCCGGCTTTGCGGCGGTGCCGCGGCCTGGCCTCCACCAGCAGCCATATGGCCCCGCGTTGTCCGGCGGGGCTGACACAGCGACGCCTTCCCGGGGCCGGGCTTTGCCTCGCGGGGAAATTTCCTACGAGCGGATTTTTGGCACTTTCTTAAGTGCACCCTCTGACCCCCCGCGCCGAACGAGTTGGGCTGTGTAAATCCTCCGGGAGGTTTTTTTTGGAGATCTCTTTCTCCCAGCTGGATGGTTCTACAAGACTTCCCTCCACCAACCTGTGGCCACCAGCCAGCTGGGTGCAAAATGTGCTTGTTTTTCCTCTTGCTTCCTCTCGCCATGTGGACGGTTTGGGCTTTGTTTCCAAGAAGTAATCACTGGAATGAAAAAAGCCCGGGCTAAAAATGATACCCGCTGGTTTTTTTTCATTGTAATCTCTTTTGTGTTCTTCTTCCTCAATCTTTATTTGGCAACTCTCATCCGAAAAGGTTTTCACGCTTCCGTAACTTCTAAATAAGCACGGCTTAATTTTTGGGGTGTGGGCCAGAAGGTATTGTAGCACAGAACAAGTGGAGCAGATGAAGAGCTGTGCATCTCATTTTCACCCCTTTGGAAAAAAAAAAAAAAAAGAAAAACCCAAACCCAACGCACCAAACCCAACAGCAGAAAACCACATATCGTGGAAACGGAGATGAGAGCGATGTGAAGAAACCAGCTCCTCCCTCCCTCCCTCTGGGCAAATGCAGCGGAGCTGCTGCTCAGCAGCGTTTGCAGGATTGGGCTATAAATAAACGTCTCCGCATGGCAAATTCCTGACTTTGCCCAGGCCCTTTGCACCAGCCCGTGGGTTATCCACCTCCAGGGCCAAGCCTTGCTACGTCCTTGCGCCTTACTCCAGAACAGTTGGTAATAATTAGCCGTGATTAACGAAGAGCACGTGAGCTGAGGCACCAGGTCGCAGAGAGCGAGTCCCTCGGAGCAAACAAGGGCGATCCCTGAGTCACAGCGGGTGGGGACAGGCTCTGGGATGGGGGACCTGAGAGCAGGACCCCAGGCTCTTGTCCCACCTCGGCTGGCCTCAAGCCTTCTAGATGATTCCGGTAGCCGAGGGGCTGGGAACAGGCTTTATTGAGAGAGGCTTTACTGGGAATGGGCTTTACTGAGGGAGGCGGAAAGCATCGGATCCTTCCTTTGGTGCACCCACATTTCTCTGAGCTGCCCTTTGCTACTGGGGTACCCCTTAACTCCCTCTACCTGCCCTTCCTTTTGTAGTTTCAGCTCCGTCTAAGCTTTAGACCTCGTTTCATCCCTTCGACGGTCTGTCCTGTCCTTCCTCCTTCTTGCCAGCTCTCTCTTCCCCCAGACGCCCCCTGCCCAGCCCGCCACAGCTCCCCAGCCCCTGCCCACAGCAGGGCTTCTGCCCTCTCGGTTTGCTTTAAAATCAGCCCGGCCACCACCCGGCCGTGGTGACCCAGGTCCAGTGGTCACTCTTGCAGGAGGACAAGGCCAGCGCTGCTGTCACTGCCAGCCCTGGGGCACAGCCTTGCTCCTGTGCTCACACCGGGACATCACCAGCGACGGAACCTGGGCACTCGATGGGCGCCAGCACGGTGCCAGCCCCGCACAGCCGGGACTCCTGGGGCACCAGGACCAGCACCTGGGGGATGTGCAGTGAGAGAAGCAAACGGAGACTGAAGTGAACTCATATGAAATGGGGTGGTTTTTTTGATGTTTATCTTCCTTTGAAGGAGCAGCATCGTTGGAAACGCGTTGGTGCGGGAGGACTGGCAGTTGGGGGGTGGTTGGATCCGGGGGGGGAGAAGAAGTGTTGGGGGGAAAATGCAGCCGTGAATACACCGACCTGAGGGCGTGCGGGTGGGACTCGGGGGCAGGGATGGGGTTTGGCCCCGGGTTCTGGGTCTGGATGATGACAGCGGCTGTTTGGGGAGGGGTTGGAGGTGGGGGACACCCTGGGGTGACGTGTCCTGGGTGCACAGGGCTTGGATGGAGCAGGGCTCACCATGCTGCCACGCCCTGAGCCTGGTGGCTTCCTAAAAACCCCAAATAGCTGCAGATCCCCTGGAAGGGTTCGTTTTCCTTGCCAAGTCCCTCCCCCCGCCGTAGGCAGCGCTTGGATTTGCGCGTCCCTTCGTTCGCAGGGCTGCTTGCTTGCTTAAATGAGTTTAAGCAAAGTAGTAGCTTTGTTAAATGAGTTTAAGCAAAGCAGTAGCCAAATACTCTTTTTTTTTTAAGAAAAAGAAGAAACTGAGCCACTTCCCTTCTGCAAATGTCAAAACGCTTCATTCGGACTTCCCGAAACCCACCCCCACCCCAAACCTGGTTCCCTTTTTCCCCAGCCCAAACTCTTTGTCGGGCTCTACACAAAGCCCCGAACGGTTTTGTTGGCTGCAAAGCCGCGTCGCGGAGGAGCGAGTCGCTCAGCTCGCAAGCAGCCAGGGCCTGGGAGGCAGCACCTCACCAGTGTCCCCAGCAGCGTGTGTGCCCCAGGCCCACGCCAGATTTGCTCCCGCGCTGGCGGGTTTGGATGCGAGGGGCTGGGTGTGGGTTTGCGCTGCCATCGGGCACCCCAAGTACCCGAGTCTGGATTTCCTTGGGTGTTTTGGATAAGCTTCACAACCATCGTCAGGCTCCTCTGGGCCAGGCTGGGCGGTGGCTGCGCCGTGGGGTCCCTGGGGGTTGGCGAGGGCTGGGGAAGAAGCTGGTGCAGGGGAAGTGGCCGGTGGTGAAGGTGCGTGTTTTAAAAACAGCCAGAAAGTTGGTGGAAAGGGGGAACCTCTGCAGTTTGTGTGCTGCGGGTGGGTGGGTGGTGTGAAAAGGAGACAGAGAGAGAGAGAGAGGGAGAGAGAGAAAGAGAGAAAGGAAGAAAGAGAGAAAGGAAGAAAGAGAGAAAGAAAGAAAGAAAGAGAGAAAGGAAGAAGGAAGGAAAGAAAGAAAGGAAGAAGGAAAGAAAGAGAGGAAGGAAAGAAGGAAGGAAGGAAAAAAGAAAGAAAGAAAGAAAGGAAGGAAAGAAGAAAGGAAGAAAAGAAAGGAAGGAAGAAAGGAAGGAAGAAAAGAAGAAAAGGAAAGGAAAGGAAAGGAAAGGAAAGGAAAGGAAAGGAAAGGAAAGGAAAGGAAAGGAAAGGAAAGGGAAAAGAAAAGAGAAAAGAAAAGAGTGGAAAGGAAAGGAAAGGAAAGGAAAGGAAAGGAAAGGAAAGGAAAGGAAAGGAAAGGAAAGGAAAGGAAAGGGAAAAGAAAAGAGAAAAGAAAAGAGAAGAAAAGAAAAGAGAAGAGAAAAGAGAAGAAAAGAAAAGAAAAGAAAAGAGAAAAGAGAAGAAAAGAGAAGAAAAGAGAAGAAAAGAAAAGAAAAGAAAAGAAAAGAAAAGAAAAGAAAAGAAAAGAAAAGAAAAGAAAAGAAAAGAAAAGAAAAGAAAAGAAAAGAAAAAAGAAAAGAGCACATTTCCCTGCTGCTCTGAGTAAATGTTTAATCCTCATCTGGGCGAGCAAAAGCAGCTCAAAAGTGCTTTTTTCCGCAGCAAGTCTGAACCAGTCAGCCTCGGTGCCTCCTCCCTCGGGCTCACCCCCTCTCTCCCTCCCAGCGCTCCGGAGGAATATCCCAGCCTGCTCCAAGGTGCCGCTGAGCACCCAGGGCAGGACCCAGGGCAGGATCCAGGGCAGGACCCAGGGCAGGACTCCCGGGGGGCTCGGCAAGTTCGAGGGTCGGTGTTTGGCAGCGCTGGGTCCCCCTGCCCTGCCCCAGTGCCTGGGATGGGGTCCCCCCCCTGGAAGCGGCTCTGCCTCCTGCTGCTGGCAGGGTTAACATCCTCCCTGCTCCTCTACGGCCACTACTACGCCACGCTGGAGTCCCCCACCAGCCAGAGGGTCCTGGCCAGGTAAGGAGCGGGGGAGCACCGGGGGGATGTGCAAATCCAGCCCGAGGGAGCGGGCACTGGGCTGGGGAGGGGGAGCTGGGGTGCCCCTCGGTGCGGGTTAGCCCAGCTGTGCCCCCGGGTTTGGGGGCTGCCCGGAGCGATGTGCCTGCACCAGGCTCTGCCCCCTCCCCAAAACGTGTCCTGGGCTCCGGCTCCTGCCCCCGCTGCCCACAGAGGGACCCCGGGGCCTTGGGGGGCTGCAGGGGGGTCCCCCCGAGCGGGTTCAGCCCAGCCCAGTGCACAGAAAGCATTGCTGGGGGCTGGGCTGCCTCAGGGTGCTCAGCCCCCGGCAGGATCAGTCCCCCCTCCCCTTCAGCAGCGGCCGGACCCCTGCGACCCCCGAGGGTCCCCCCTGGGCTCGGAGCCGGGTCGTTGTCCTAGGGGGAGCTGCCCTGACCCCCCTCCACACCCCCACGCTGCAGGGGCTGCCCCCTCCCCCCCCCTCAGCCACTTGCAAACTCCCAGGGGCTGCAGCATTTCCCAAATTCCAGCAGTTTGCATCCCCCCCTTTGGCTCCCATCTGCTTTCCCTGCAGCTTCCAAGCTCCCCAAGCCCCTTTCGGAGTCTCCCCGGTGCCAGGAGGTGCTGGAGGAGCTCAGGGAGCTTTGGGGGAACCCTGGGGAGCGTGGCTGGGGAGGCAAGGGGGGGAAGGAGCCTGCTGAGCACTTGGTCTGCAGGACCAGCCACCCTCCTCACCAGGTAATGGGTCAGGAGAGTCCCACGGGTGTCCCTCACCTCCACGCTGGGTGCTTTTGGGTGCTGTCAGGGTGCCAGAGCCCCGGGTGCTACCCAGGAGCAGAGGATGCCGTGGGGAGTTGAGTACACGGTGCTCGGGGCAGGTTGGGGCTGTGCTTGATGTCCCTAAGAGGGGAAACTGAGGCAGGAGGATGTGCCCAAGGGCCACGCTGGAGCTGGGAATGGAAACCAGCCGTGCCCTGGCACAAAGTCCACCACCCAGCCTGGGAGCAGGTCCATGGGATGGGAGCCAGCAGCAGGTTCCCCCAGCGCATGGCAGGGCTGCAGGTAACTCAGCCACTGCCTGACCCTGCCTGGATCTGCCCCTGCCCAGGCTCCTGCCCTGCAACCGGTGGGACCGAGGCACGGCTCATCCAGTCCCAGAGAGGAGCCTAGGGCGAGGTACCGGGGAGCTGACCTGGGCTCCAAAGCTCTCCTGGGCTTCTCATGGCTTTATTGGATGGTGGAGTCACCGTCCCTGGAGGGGTTTAAGGCCAGACTGGATGCCACACTTAGTGGCAGGGTTTAGCTGAGCGGTGGTGGTAGGTCATAGGCTGGACTCGATGATCTAAGAGGTCTTTTCCAGCCTTAATTATTCTGTGATTCTATGATTCTATTCCAACTGCTAAAGCCAGACCCAAACCGGAGTGAGTCCTGTTTGCTCCGACTCCCAGTCTTTACAAACACGCCGTCCCATCATCGCTGCTTGTCCAGCCTGGACTGTGAACCCAGAGGAATCCATCCTGCCCTGCCCTGCCCTGCCCTGCCCGGGGATGCGGGGCTGAGCCGAGGGGTGAAACAGGGACGGCCGGTGTCCCGCGTGGCCGACGTGCCATCGCCGCACGCTTCCCGCTCTGCTGGGACAGAAAGGGAGGGTCAGGGGCGCGTCGGTGCAGGGAGCGGGGAGGTTTGTGTGAGCGACGTCTCCACGCCGCAGATTTACGGGGAGATGAAGGGGGTGAGGAGGAAACCAACCCTCAGGTTGATGCCAGCTGCTGCCGGCCAGATAGCCAAGGCAATGCCGAGTCCTCCTCCGGTTCAGCACAAAGCTGGTGGCAGCTGGGAGGCCCTTGTGGAGATGGACAAAACATCGCAGCCCTGCAGAGCCAACCAACCTGTGGCTACCCCAGAGCTGCCGGGGCTCGGCTGGGCACAGCCCTGTCCCGCTCTCTGCCTGCCCATCTCCGTCAGCACCGTTTGTGGCTTTATTATTAACGCAGACGGGATGAGCGCGGAGCTCGGCCCAGCCTCGCCGCGCTGCTCCGGCTCTGCGCTGGGGAAAGGACCTTTCTGGGGCTCGGCCCTTCGCGGTGGGATGGAGCAAAAGCCTCCTGAGAGAGGCTTCGCGTTGCTGCTCCGGCTCCATCAGCGGGCTCTGCAGGGCCCTTGGAGTGTTTGCCAAAGATAAGGTCCGAGTGTGTGCTCACAACACTCGTACAAGGCGTTATCGTCCGGAAACGGAGGGCGGCCGCCGACCAGAGACGTCATATTTGAGAAAGCCACGCACCTAGGCTGGGCTGGCTCGGCTGCCCTGGCTCGGTGGCCGCGCAGCCACCAGCCACTCCTTCCCCGCAGCCCCATTGTGCATCGGCCAGCCCTGGCCAGGCTTGGCATCTTCTGAGTCAACCAAGCATCACGAGGTGCTTCGCCACATCCTGGCGGGTGACGTCAAAGCGCTTTGGCTCCCCAGCTGTGCTGAGCTGCTCTTTGGGGTGTGTGGGTGGGCGTGGGGATGGGACCCAGCCACCCCAACGCCCTCCCTGGCAGGGTTTGGGCAGCAGCCACAGCCAGGGTGGCTGCCACAGCGCTGGAGGGGCTGGATCCAGCAGCCACAGCTGGGATGTGAGCGCAGGGAGGTGCTGACACGGGGACGGAGTGGATTGGGGCAGCATAAGGGCTGGAAGAAGTGATGAGCAAGGTCGGACTTGGTGCTCTTAAAGGAGTCTTCCAACCCCAACCGTTCTATGAAGAAATAAGAGTGGGAGGACTGGGGAGGGGCTGGGTGGGCAGTGATGCACAGCTGGGGCTGGTGAGCCTGATGGGGAAGGCAGCAGGGCTGGGAGAGGCTGTTTGTGTGCAGGTCCTGGCACAGTGTGGGAGGGGAACGGCTTTTGGGGGTTGTTTGGGGGCTGCACCTCTGCCGCCAGAAAAAAAAGGTGGGCGGCCAAAGTGAGAGGTTTGTGTCCAGGGGGCGATGCTGCTGCAGGGAGCTCGGTGCTTTGCTTGGGCTGCTTCTGGCTCGTTAGGAGCAGGGAGGTTTCTTCAGTCCCTGGTCAGTCGTCGTCCAGGTGCTGGTAAGGTTGATAAGCTCCTGCTGGTGAGACACGTGGGCTGGGATCTTCTGCGTGGGGAGATGGAGGAAGCGAGCAGGGCTGGGCTGACTCGCTGAGGTGAGATTTGTGGAGGTCCTGTGGCTGTTCACTGCTGCAAAGCTGGCTCAGCTTGCAGAGCTCCCCTCTCGCATGGCTCAGCTTTGTTCTGAGGTGGGTCTGCTGCCTGTACCTGGCAGGGGTGGGCTGGAAGAGCAGCCTCTGGTGTAACCACGAGGTCTTCTACAGCTTTCGGCTGGCCTTTCCCAGCTGGTGCCTCGCTGTGCACAGACCCTGCCAGGGCAGCTCCGCTCCTGGCCACGAGCCGAGGGAACAGGCAGGTTTGGTCAGGCTGGGTTTGTTTAGATGCTCTCACTGATAACACCAGAAAGTCATCACAGAAAGCTGCAGCTCCAGCATCTCCCCGGGATGGCTCAGCCCCACCTTGGTGTTCCCTTCCTGGGCTTTGCTCTCCCTGCTCTCTGCCAGCTCCTGCGATGAGCTCAGGGATGAGCCGGGGGCTGCAAGGGGAGGTGAGGGCTGCGCTGTGCCCGACCCCTCTCCCAGCTCTGGGCTCAGCACTCCTGTCCTCAGCAGGATGGCTCTTTCGGAGGGCAGGGCTAAGCCAGGGAACTTGCCCCTGGGCTGGAGCGTGTGTGTTTTGAGCCCCTTGTGCAGGGGGGGGACACCTTTGCCCTTAGTATCCCTTGCTTGATGCTGGGCCGGTGCGAGGAGGGAGCTGGGACTGAAGCCTGCTTGGCCCTGCCTCCCCTTCCATGCTGGGGAGATGCTCCAGCCCCCTGTGCCAGCAGCCAGGCAAGGCACTGGGCTAGCCCCCCGTGTGATGCTGTACCCCCAGGGTGGCACAGAGCGGGTGTCGGGTGGCCAGTGGGTCTGGATCTGCTCCTGGGCAGGGCTGGGAGTGCTGCTGGTGTTGACAGAAGCCATGGCAGGGATGGAAACCCAACGCCCATCGTGCCGGGGGGTGAGGCAGAGCTCCGCTCCCCACCTGCCTCTACCTGTCCCCAGGCTCCCAAGCAGAGATCCCGTAACAAGGGCCCCTTGTCTCCTCCACAATACCCCCCTTCTGGCCTGAGCACCTGCCGGCTGGGCTGGAGGCGGCGCCGGGGGGCTCTGAAGGGCCCTTCTGTGCAGGGATGAATGGGAGCCTGTTCCCCTCCGGTGGGCTCCCACCTCCTGCTTGCCAGGCTGCGACCCTGGCCCCCAGCCCCACACCCCCTGGGAGGCTGGATCTGCTCTGCCTGGCCCCGTGGGGCTCAGGGCACCCCCAGATAGGAAACCCTTTGCCTCTGCCCCCAGATGCTCAGTGAAGGCTCGTGGCATGCCCCAGTTGGCTCCCCAGAGGGGGTCCCGTGCACCCCGAGGTGGTTGCACCCGTGCACCCAGTTGCCAATTACTTCTCCAGTGTAGCAGCTAAATGTGTCTTGCTGGGCTGCCTGATTTGTCCCAGCCCCATCCCCCTCAGGCTTGGGAAGGATGGGATGCTGGCAAGAGCTGAGGAGATCTTGGTAGGGTCCCCCCCAAGGCTGCAAGCTGGGCTGGGGGCAGTTTTCAGTTCGTGGGCATCCTGGAGAGATGGGATCCCCCAGAAGACAGTGGCTGTTCTCTTCATAAACCCAGTACTTTGGAAACCTGCGGCTCTCTGCTCGCAGAAACACGCGCAGACGGGGGGTGGGTGGTTGGGCGCAGGCAGTGGAGAAGAGGAGCCGAGTGGAGGTGACGTGGTCCTGCCCTGGGGCTCCCCCTCCGTGTCGGGGGCTGTCGGGGTGCAGCAGTTTGGTGTCACCTCCCCAGCTGAGCCCCCACCGGCTTTTTCTGCCAGCCTGCTGCAGCCGGAGCCGCTGGTCCTGTCTCCGCCGGGGACATCGCACCGAGCTGGCAGCCGCAAGTGGGCCCCTGAAGATGACTTGGAGAGGTAAGGAGGGTGGGGGGAAAGTGTCCACAGTGGTCCTGGCATGAGCTGGGGCCCCCCTGCCCACTGTGAGATTCCTCAGTGGCCAAGTGATGGAATTTGAACTCCTTTATGTTTCCTCTTTTCCAGTGGGAAGTCCTTCAAGCCTTCCGAGGAGCCCAAGCCCAGCAGAAGGCAGGTAATGGTCATCACATCACGGCCAGTGTCCCCAGTGCCCGTCCTTGCTGGGTTTTGTTGGTAGAAGGTCTGCGTGGGGAAGCTGAGGAGGAGCAGTGTGGTCTGCGAGGGGTTTTACATCTGAACCACCAGTCTGGGCTGGAGATTTGTGAGGATGGACCCAGGCTCTGGCTGGGGGTGGTCTTGGGCACTGGGGCTGTTCTTGTCCAGCGAAGGCCTTCAGGGGGTTGCCCACAGTAGAAGATGCTGAATCTTTCACGGGGCTCAAGCTCTCAGGTGGCTTTGCAAGCCCCGGTCCTCCCAGCCTGGCGAGCTGGGTACCAAAGGATGCTCTGCAGCAGGAGGCTGAGGCACGAGGCAGTGCCCTGCCTGGGTGACCCAGCAGAACATGGACACAGCATTTCTGTCCCTGGGTTTGTCCTCTCCTCGGTGCCTGATGAGGGGTGGAGGTATCAGAGGGAAGGTCGACCCAGGTTGGAGACTGAACCGAGGTTCTTGTCCCCTCCAGCCCAGCACGTGCCTCCGCTCGCTGACAGCCAGAGCAAAGGCGGACCGCAAGTTTGGGAAGATCTTCCGCTTCGACACCCCCGTGCTGATGTGGGACCAGCACTTCACCCCGGAGACCTGGGACAGGCTGAAGACACGACACGTCCCCTATGGCTGGCAAGGCTTGGCCCACGCAGGTACGGACCCAGCCGGGATGGGGGTGGCAGTGGATGGGACAAGGGTGGCCCATGGGAGGCTGGGGGGAGCTTGAGGAGCTTGGGGAGAGCAGCAGAAGGGGATGAAAATGTGGGGCAGGCAGGAAAGCCCTGTAGTTGAGCCAGGGACCTTGATCTCTTCCCACTCAGCCTCCTGAGGCACGGGGCGGAGGGGACGGCTTTGCAAACGCCGCTTGCTGCATCTCGTGACATTTTGCCCGAAGAAAAGCTCCAGTGTGTGCATGATTATTAACTGGGGCCAGAGGAGCTCGGACAACCCGCTCCATTGTTGAGGATGGAGATTGTTTCCCTTCCTACCCCAAACCCACTCTCTGCTCTCCCCGGCAGCCGCCAACTTCAACCCCTGGGCTGGGAAGTGCTGGGAACGGTGGAGGGGGGAGTGAAAACTGGTGAGGGGAGTGCACTGGTGGCAGCTGCAAAGAGACGTTGTCAGGAGAGGACGTGGCCAGCACAGGCAGCAGCATCCACAGGGCTGGAGATGTCCAGATGTGTCCCTGTGCCTCTCACGGCCCCAGGTGGCCACCGTTTGGAGCAGGCTTGGGAGTGCGGGGGGCTGCGAGGGGGTGATACCAAGGCTGGGACGGGAGGGACTGGCTGATGTCCCCCCATCCCACCTGCAAACCCCTCTCCTGCACAGGGATGGCACGAGCTTTCTTGGGTGCTGCTCCTGGAGGTGCCCTCGTGCAAGCTGGTCTGTGGGCGCTGTCGCACGCTCGAGCGCGCACGTGGTCGCTTCTGACCGGCCCAAACGAGCCCCGACTCAGACTATTTGACTTAGCAATCGCCCTCCTCCTCCTCCGCCTCCCATGAGCTGCCCAACTCCAATCCCCCACCACTACCCTCGCCTGAACATTCATAATCATCGTTCTCCTCACACTGGGATTCATCTACGAATGAATGCAAGGGGGCCTTAGAATGGGTGGAATAACCACAGAAAGTTAGTCTAGCCAAGACAGTTGATTTTGGCTCAAGAGACCATAGCCTGACCGTCCTCCTCCTAACCTTCTCCTCACCTTCCACCCTAAGTTGCCTAGGGCTAAGCCTTGCACCGAACCCACCTAGGCTCAGCACTGTTATGCCTAGAAAAGCGTAATATTCTCCCTATCCGTTTCCCGCTGACCGGCCCCGTCCTGCTCCGTTCCAGTGGTGGGCAGCACCCTGCGGCTCCTCAACACCTCTGCCAACAGGCACCTCTTCGACAGGGACGCCTTCGCCGGGGGCTGCGTGCGCTGCGCCGTGGTGGGCAACGGCGGCATCCTCAACGGCTCGCGGCAGGGCAAGGCCATCGACGCACACGACCTCGTCTTCAGGTGCGGACGGGTCCCGGGTGGGATTCACATGAATGTCAGGGATTGGAAGGGACCTCCAAAGCTCCTCCAGTCCAATCCCCCATTGCCAGAGCAGGATCACCCAGACCAAGTCCCACAGGAACTCGTCCAGGCGGGTTTGAAACGTCTCCAGAGAAGGAGACTCCACAACCCCCCTGGGCAGCNCCCCAAAGTCCCCCCCTCAGGTGCCACGTCTGTGTCCCCACTGCAGGACCTGAGGTACATCTTCATCCCCTCGGATTTCCGTGACTACATCATGCTGAGGTCGGCCATCCAGGGCAGCCCCGTCCCTGAGGGCTCGGACAAAGGGGACAAGTGAGTAGCCCCCCGGGGTCCCCCCAGCACTTTGGTGATGCACCGGAGGCAGCATCACTTGCCTGCCCTGCGTGGGGGGGATGAACCCCTGGTAGCTCCAGGACTCTCGTGACGTGAATTCTGCCCTTCTCCTCGCCCCGCTGCAGGCCCCAGAAGTATTTTGGACCAGAGGCATCTGCAGAGAAGTTCAAGCTGCTGCATCCAGATTTCTTGCAGTACCTGACAGCGAGGTGAGGATGAGGAGGATGGTGGCTGCTGCCCAGCTCGGACCGCCTACGTCCCACCACTGTTTTCTCCAGCACAAACCGGTGGCTACCCAGCACCAAAGCACGGTCCCAGTTCCCCCCAGGCACTGGGGACCACCTCTGCCCTGCTCTTTGCAGGCAAGGCAGATGCCTGCCCTGCCATCCCTGCTCACAGCAGCCCAGCTCCTGCCCCCTCCTGCCCCGCTGCGCTCGCCTTGCCTCCCTTTCCCCAAAATACAGGCGATTTCACTCGCTGCTCCTGCCTCACCAGGCACTGGCGTTACCGGTGGGGGCTGGATGGGTGCTGGGTGCTGCTGGGTTGGGTGCTGGACACCGAGGTGCTGGGCCAGCCGTGCCCCCCCTGACCGGCTGTGTCCTCGGGCAGGTTCCTGCGCTCGGAGCTCCTGGACTCGCGGTACGGTTCGCTCTACATGCCCAGCACTGGCGCCCTCATGCTCCTCACCGCGCTCCACACCTGCGACCAGGTGAGAGGCCACGGGGCCACCTTCCCCCCAGGGGTAAGAGGATTCCCCCCTGCCCCAGCTTTGGGTGCTGGGAGCTTGTGACTTGTGTGTAAGGCTGCTGGTGGGGACCAGCGTGTCCTGGTGGCTGCCCTGCCTGTGCCACCCCTGACCCTGGAGGGTGGTGGTGATGCATGAACCACCCAAGGTGGAGCCCTGACCTCATCCCTCGTCTGTCTCGCCTCCCTCCCCGCAGGTCAGTGCCTATGGGTTCATCACCTCCAACTACGAGGAGTTCTCAGACCACTACTACGAGCTGGAGAAGAAACCGCTGGTGTTTTATGCCAACCACGACATGATGCTGGAGGCGGCGCTGTGGAGGAGCCTGCACCAAGCAGGGATCATGACCCTCTACCAGCGGTGAGGCCGGGTGGTTGCCTATGGGGGCAAGTCCCAGGACTCCTGTGGCTCTTCTCTTTCCCGAAGGCCACCTTCTCCCTCCTGAGGGCTCTCCCCAGCCAGCCCAAGGAGCAGACCCACCGCTCTGCAGCTGGCAGTGGGGTGATGGTGAGGGGCAAGCTGAAGCTGGTAGAGAAATGTTGGATCTCCTTGGGGATCTCCAGCAATGCCTCATGGCTCAATGTGGTCAAGCGTGGCCTTTGGGGCACCACAGCACGTGGCTGTGACCTCCCAGCCCCATGAACATGGCTGTGGGGCAGCAGTGGCCCCTGTGAAGCATAGGAGAGGGGCAGGGTGATGCTGGAAGGAGACGCTGGAGGAGATACGTACGCGTGGCAGCCTCTGGCTGGAAAACGCCCTTTGCCTTGTCGTCACTCCAGCTCCAGCGCTCGTCACCGTGGTGGGACCACAGGAGGCACGGCGTGACCAGAAGAGGCATGGTGAATCCTTGGAGACTAGATCATCCAGCTAACCGGCCGGTGGTGTGTTTGGAGAACACCTCCCTCCCAGACCGCAGGAAGCCCCAACTCCAACCAGCTGTGGGTTGACATGTGCCGCTTTCCAGAAGGATCCGTTTGCCTCCGTGACCAGCAGGAGGGAAGGAGAGCGGCTCGGCTGTGACAGACACTAGGTCACCATGTTTTCAAACAAGGACAGGTCTCCACCGTCATCAGTGAAGCGCAGGGTTCCTGCAGCTCAGCTGGGGCATCAAAAACGTGGCTGGCCATGGACATCCCGGAGATGAGAGCTGGTCTCAGCCCACGTGTGTGGTGCTGGGCGTGTTGGGTTTCTCTTTCAGGGGGACCATACGGTGCCTTCTAAATGCTTTGAGAAGGCTGCCCTGTGCCAGGTGGGTTAGGGAACCTGTTCGCTCCTTGGGCGAGTCCAAGGAATCATTGCTCTTAATTTTTTTCCTCCTAAAAAAAAAATCAAGGGAGGTGAAAGTCTCGAACCCTTCAGCCATCCCATGTAAGCCAGCGCTGCTCAGGACAACCTACGGGGGTGGCTCCTCCAGCTGCTGGTGGCCGGAGGGTTGCCCAGGCCCAGCAGAGGGAGTGGTGTAATCGGAGACACTTTCCCACTTTGTGTAATTACATAAATGTTGAATGATTGCTTTTCTTTTACGCCCGTTTCTGTTGTTCTGAAGAACTGGGTGGGGGTGAGAGCCTCCCGCAGCAGGGGAGCTGTGGTAGAACAAACCTTGGACTGGGGAATAGCCTGTGGAGACCTGGGCTGGCACAGGTTGTCCTGGGTCTCTGGGAGTTTCCCACCAGCTGAGGAGGAACCATCTACTGCAGAGATGAAAGAGATACCCTGGCCATGAACCAGGGAACCTCANCCACGCTCGGCCGTAAGGACTTTTGTCACACTGTTGCTGGGAATTGCTTCTCTTCACCTCTGTCTTGGTTTGGGAGAATTCCTCTCAGCGTCTGCAGACACCAAAGTCTTCAGGTATCAGGGAGGAGCAGGTTTAGCTCTGCTGGGTAAGCTCCTGCCTCCTTGAACTTCAGAAAGTGTTTTAACCCCAAAGTCTTTTCACCTGCTCAAAACCATTTCTGTTGAAGGAGATAACCTTTAAAAAAAACCCCACAACTATTAAACAGAAACCAACTTCAACTCCCAAGATTTTCCATGAATTATTTTATTCTGCACCAGAAGGCACCAGGGTTTCCTCCAGCCAGCCACAGCTCAGGTCCTAGTGGGAAAACAAAGAGTGTCAGAGCAAATTAACTGTTAATTCCCAATTTGCACTGATTAATCAAGAGTACAGCTGTCAGCAGATAAAAACTTGTACCCAAATCCTCTTTAGCTTCATTGGGAACCCACCCAGGATGTGACTGCGGCGAGGAGGAGCTGGCGGTTACACACAGGTGACCATTTCACAGCGTTTCAAATGATGTGTCAGTGGCTGTTGGCGAGACTCGTTCCGCAACAATCCACCTTCTGCTGCTCCTAGAGTTGAGAGACAGCACAAAGCAATGCTCTAACTGTTTGGTTTTTCAAAAAAGCTTATTCTGAAACAATTCCTGCCCCTTGCTCCTCTCAAAGAACTGAGTAGCTTTTCACAGAATCACAGAGTGTCAGGGATTGGAAGGGACCTCCAAAGATCCTCCAGTCCAACCCCCCATTGCCGGAGCAGGATCACCCAGACCAAGTCCTGCAGGAACTCGTCCAGGAGGGTTTGAAACGTCTCCAGAGAAGGAGACTCCACAACCCCCCTGGGCAGCCTGGGCCAGGCTCTGGCACCCTCACTGTAAAGAAGAGGAACCTCCTGTGTTCCAGCTTACACCCGCTGCCCCTTGTCCTATCATTTTTACTTTTCCTATTTATTTATTGTCAGGCTGCGTATTTATTTTGTTCCCCGTACTCCTTGGAAGGCAGAGCCCCACGTGCTCTTCCCAGGGCCTTGTCCCAGCTGAAGCACAGCTGTATTGACAGAGCAACCACCCCGCTGCTCTCCAGCCCCATTCCCTCCCTGTTCGCATACTAACC
>WEIS01005788.1:0-18944 GCA_013389965.1 Todus mexicanus | reverse complement strand
AGATGGGCTCACAGCCGGGAGTGGTGCTCGTGATTTCTGGTATTGTTGATGGTGTCGTAGTTATGCTATGAATAAAGTCTGTTTTTGGTGTTACTGTCGATGTTGTAGTTGTCGGGTGTTTTGTGTATGGTTCTGGTGGTGTTGTTTCCTCGCATGGTACCTTTACATATTCACAGCATTTAAATCTCAGCTCATAGTTATAGCAGATGGGTGGCAGTTGGTCTTTATTGTAGCATTTCAAGCCCTCTTCTCTGTTGCATGTTATATGTTGCTCCAGGAGTGGATATGGTGTATTGGGGAACCTTACAGCTCTGCATTCCACTGCCTTTCTGTTCTTACAGACCTTGTATCCCTTCTTTCTTATGTTCTCAACTGTGTCAAAGTCTCCATCATCATATCCTGACCCTGGATAACTTACATCATACCACTGTGTCCAGTAACATTCTTCTTTAGTGCAGTACTGAGGTGTCGAATGAGATGTTGTGAGAGGTGTGGTTGGGCTTGAGTGTTCTGTCACTGTAAATGTTGTACTTTCAGTTGTTGTAGTGGTTTCCCATGTTGTCGTTTCTGTGCTTGTAGTTGTGACCGGCGTTGTGGAAGAGCAGGGTACAAAAGCACAGCACAAGATTCTGATTTCGTAGTTGTTGCAGAGTGTTGTAATTTGGTCTTTGTTGTAGCAGATGAGCCCAGATGTTGTACTGCATTCTACTTTTTGGCCGAGCTCTTCCAGTGGGATATCTGGGAATTTCTCTGCCCTGCATTGAACAGCCCGTGGAGCTTTACAGACTTCATAACCTTTAGCTCTCAAATCATCAAAGGTTTCAAAGTCTCCACCATTGTAGCCCGGGGTTTGCTGACTCCCATCATACCATTGTGACCACTCACAGACTTCATGAACACATACTGATGTAGTCGGTGACACTGTGAAACAGAGAATGAAAACAGACCATGAAACTGAGAATAAATTCTTGTAGATACTCTTTTTTTATTATATTAAAGGGGCTGAACATTTTACTAAGGTCCTCCGCTTGCATTGTGAGCCTGTAGCATTTCAATTTAGTGTACTTATAATTTAATATGAAATAGAGCAGGAAATCCACCACCCAGCAATTTAATGTACTGATGTGCGTGAATCTGTCACTTAGCAAGAGAATGCCAATTATCTTTTAGAAAGTGCTCAAATAATTCTTCAGCATAATTTAGACACATTGCAAAGGAAAGAAGAAAATCTCAAATCAATTTTGTTCTTTTTTGCATTCGATTCAGTGTAATTGCTTGGTTTGTATTTTACTTTAGTATTTACTACTTTCTCTAGCATGTTAAAGATGGATTCATGACCAGTGGAAAGAATAACATTTAGTCTATGCATCAAAATTTATAGGTAATTTTTTCTTCCACATGAGTTGACTCCTCTTGTAATACACTACATGGTCTTTGCTCCTCTGTTTGAAGTAAAAACTGTCTAATGCAGTGTTATTAGCACCCCTTGATACTTTACGTCTGGGCTTAAGCCACCATTTATTGGATGGGGAGCAAGTTCATAAGACTTACTGCCATTTATTTTGAGGTAGTATTAATTCATGTTATGAGTGTGGTCAGGGTGTTTTATCTCTATTTCATTCACTGACGAGCACAATATACTCTTAAGGGCTATAAAGGATGTACCTGTGGTAGTAGTGATAGGTGTTGTCGTGCTGAAGTGGAACGTTGTTCCTGATATGGGTGTTGTTGAGACTCCACAGTCATAGACAATCCTTTCAAGTGTTCCATTGGGACCACAGACTGCTACAATGCATCCTCCTATGCCATCTGTTGTGTTGTAGACCACATCTTTGTAGCCAAATTTCTTTCCCTCATAAATGCAGAAGCATTCTGCAAATCAAAAGAGAGTGTTATTCTTTGGTGTCTGAAACACAGAGTACCTCAACTGCATCTTGTTCAGATCAAAAGAGCTTTGTGAACATACCGTATTCATCATATCTGCATCTTTTGCCATGATTTGTGCATTCACTGGAAAAGGGAAAAGAGGAGATGATGAGTGTGGTCATATTGGTTCATGGCATCATTTTATTGTTTCAGGGGTTTTGTGTCTATCTTTTGCTATTTCTTGTGTGTTTAAATGTAGGAAGAGCCCATCCCCTCTAAGTTAAACATTCAGTTCTGCTGCACAAGCTCAAGTGGCTTTTGTTTTTAAAGGGAATTTATCTATTATCTGTTAAGAACTGAATCTTGACGTATTTATTTACAGTGACTAAGGGCATCTGTACAATGAATAAACATAAGTAAATATAGATATAGATAGGTATAGATAACAGGTTAGATTTAGCGCCGTTAATGACATAGACGATACAGGCAAAGCTGTCTGTGAACTGCAAAACATGTCATGAGTGTTGGGTTAGCTCAGATGGGCTTCATGCAAAGTTCTTTGCCAGTTTGACTGCACCACTTATGGTGTAGTTGCTTTAAAGGTATCTTGGGACAGGCGTTAAGAAAAGCCAACATTATTCAGCAACCAATGACTGCTCCAGTTGCTATTGCAAAGAAAACACTTTATGCATGATGAATTATGTTCCACAACTTTAAACTCAACCTTTAAAAATCTTTACTTATCCTACCATGATTGACAATTCTCCTTTGCAGGCATCCGCATTCCTGGTTTGTACATTTTGCCATCCTCATAACAGCCACAACTAGAAACACAGGTCATGGTCTCTTCATCAAAGTAGGGCTTATTCTTTGGACAGTTTGGATAGCAACCTGCAATAAAAAACCCCAAGCGTTATGTTAACATTAAGCCTTTCACAAGAAATAATTTTATACTCTGCTTATATTTGCTTTCCTAAAATTACCCAATATAGTAAGTGAATTTCAGATCCTGTTACTGCAATTTCTTTGACTGCACATTAAGCTTTGGAGAATTTTGCCATCATCTTCACTCCAAACAAGGTCATGATCCACTACGGAGTAGGACACTACTTAGAAAAACTCTTCTTATAATTTCTAATATAAATACAGCATACGCTGACTAATATAAATTTTGTTAATTATGTTACATTTCAGATTTTTCTAAGTGAAATGAGATAGGTGTAATTATGTTTACCTTCCAAACCTCTCAACTCATGAAGGCACTTCCCACTTGGATTTTTGCAGGTCTTCATACAAGGAGCTCCACATGGCTGGTAGTGCCACTCGCATTCCCCTTGTGGATTGTAGTAATCACAGAACAGAGCTAGAGGAAGGAGAAATGACAGAAAAAAAGAACTTTGACCATTTTGCTCTACAGTCTTTCAGGTTTGTTGGGTAAAAGTCCCACGTGATCAGCATAAGTACATAGGCGGTGAACAGCATATTGTCTTATTTCTAATTTCATGCAATTGTTACACTTCTACCACCTTTTGATGCCAATGAAGTTATAAAGCATAGGACAGTTACACACTAAGCATGAAAAACCAATTAATTGACTAACTGATTTTAGCCAGTATGCCCTAATATTTGTTTACACTGAGCCTGGTGTAGCCAGGTACGAGTATAATATAATATTATAGTTCACCAATTGTGTATTATGATTGACAAGTCAGTCAAACCTTAATGACAGCGCTGGTAAAGTTACTATCAATGGTTTCATTTTGAGAAGTTAGACTGGCTTCCCAACTTGTTTGCTGGTTTTGGAATATAGCAGTGCCTCTTACAAATATAATTTTATCCTTCTGGGCTTGGGGTTTTTTTTCTTCATTCTACTTGTTTATCTATCTTCTCTGCTTTCTTTTCCTCTAGACCCTTTCAAAAAGTCAACAGGGTGACACTCACGACAAATGGATGGGGTTCTCCATGAAATGCAGATGTCCAGCTCATTGCAGGCTTGAGCATAGGCAGCCACTGCTGTGCAGAAACATTCACAGTCTCCTCCAGTGTCGCAGGCACAGGCATCATCCACGCATGCTTGGTAATATTCATTTGGTTCGATCTGTTGGAGAAAACGTTTGAGTTTTCATGTACTTGTCCTCTTTGAAAGGCATTCACTGGCCTAAAAAAGCTGAATAAAATATCTATAGCAAACAATTCTGTATGTGCAAGCAATGCAAGAAAGGAAGAAACCAGAAACAAGCTTAGAAAGTGAAAGTGAAAATAGTTCTGACCTGGGTTCCCTTGAGCTGGGCCTGACTTTGCTTTGTCAAGCGTGACAAAGTGCATTTTAGTGTCTTTTTCAGCTATGCCACATAAAAGTTCATGTAATTTCTGGCTCAGGAGAATTTCAGGCTGATTTTTTTGTCATACCTGAGAGTGACACTTGGCAAACACTGGGCTGGTAATGATGCTGCATTGCTTCTGTGCCCACGCTTTCCTGTATGGGTTTGCAGTGCACGGATCCTTCGTGCGGTTGGCATTGGGGCAACTGGAAGACACCTTCCAGCTATTGGCAAACTCCAACACGCTTCCTACCACAGACTGACTGCGAGTAGTGAAGTCATTATTTCCATTGCCATCATAGTTTCCGCAAAGTCCACAGACTTGTCCCTGCGTGGGGATGAACACAAAATGACAAGGATCAGTTTCTCAGTATCTGCAAGAAAGAAACCTCAGGGTGAATCTTTATTTAAGATTATCTGGGCCTCTTCGGTAACAGTCTTGGATGTTTTCATAAAACACCTTTCAAGAAGAGATGCCTCTAGCTTGTTAGGAAGGATAAGGATAGGAAGGAGAGTAGACTTGTGGGTTTTGTGCTTACTATTGAGCTCATTAGCTTTATCTAGTCCTAAACACACCTCTTCAATGAGGCCTTTTCATGAGGAAAAATACTGATCTACTTATTGATAAACCATTGCTGAATGACATAAGGAAAACGTGTGGTACACAATCTAAGTCAACACTACAAGGATAATAAAACATAACTACTGCTCTTTCAGTCTTCCAGTTACAGCCTAAATTTCCATTATTTTTTTTTTTCTTTCAGAGATAACATGAATATGTTTCAGATATCATTTTATCCAGGTTTTGGATTTTAAAATATACCTTAAAGCTGGGAGTAAGTTTGATGAATATACTGGTTTTCTTGTCCCACATGAGTATCACGCCAATATTGGTGTCAACCACTGTGTAGATGCCCATGGTACGGATTTGGAATGGCATTTTTCCTCCAGGTGTCCTCTGGATGACATCAGAGTGTCCATCACTGAGTACCAGCTCATAGTTCTAGGACAGGAGAAGAAAAAGTTAGAGACCAATTTAAAAAGTCACCTACTTGATACAGTTTTACCTGCTGCCAGTAAATGTTATTGGAATAACAACTCTGTTGTCATCAAAATGATTCTATTCAACAACCCCAAGTTAAACAATTTCTCTTTAGAATTCCCTTCTTTGCTTTCTCTAGCAGAGAGCATAATCGTTAGTAATGAGCAAAGAAGCGTAGTAACATCTTCGCTGACTTGGAGGACACTTTTATGATGCAGTCAGTCTGGGGCAGCTTATTGCATCCTTCTGGCACATTAGGTACAACATATTAAAGACAATACTTACCTCCAGGAAAACTTTAATAGACTTAGAGCAGGTGGTTCCTGTAGTGCCACATGGAATGTTCTCAGTGATGACTCTGAAGGTTCCATGATTCATGCTTTGGTGCCCACAGTAGTTCTGCAACAGGGGAATGGTATTCAGTGTTAACTATGTTTCATGGTTGTATGTAAAATGCAAGACACTTCAATAGTGCCAAAATCTGGGAAGGATTCTGTTACCTGGACCAGAACATATTCACAGTCTCCTTCAAAATCAAAGCGCTTGCCATCAAAGGTGGTGTAATGCCCATCTCCATAAACGGAACAAGTTTCCAGGCAAGGTTCCTGGGAGCAGTGCCATTTTCTGTTTCTACACGTGCTACGTAAGACAAAAAAAAAGCACTCTCAATGTAAAAAGCAGACTTATACACGAGATGGCTGTATGTGCATTCCTGCATGTGCATCAATCTGATTTTAAAAAGTGTTCAGACTAGAATGAAAAAGTAAGGTTTGCTTGTTGTCAGAAATGCAGCACAGCTCAAGAGCATTTGAGATTTATCCAAAGACTATACTTATGTCATGATGTCGTCTATAATTTGGGTTAGCAAATACTTTAAATCACTTTTCCGAATCTTGTTGGACGTATTGAAATGTAGGGATTGCCTGTGAGGAAAAAGCTTTCTTAACTCAAAGGAATATGATGACATCCAAATCGTATTGTTCTTCTGACCACTTGCAATATCTGTGCTGTGTGCTATTGTAAAAAACAGACAGAACTTGCTTTTTAGGTGCTAAATGGATCATCCTATGTAAGATTCCTTCCCATAAATCTTGATGCAGCTGGAGTGAAATGCAGTAGTTCACCTAGAGCTTAAAGTATTCCTGTTCAGATGTGTGAAAACCATGTTTTTCAATGTGTGCTTACCAGTTGTTACAGCCAACTCTGATTGACTCTCCTGGATTGTAGAAGTTCCCATTGTGAACACATGGACAGTCTTCTGGAGCTATACAGCCACCTTTGCCGTCTAACACTTTATTGTGAGGACATACGCAGCCAGAGACACAGCGGGTTTTGTACTGTAAGGATCATATAGAAAACATCACTTGAAGCGTTTCCCTGATGGAAGAGTCCAACTACAGCTGGCAACTGTAAACGAGATCTGGTTTATTAGGTCTAGATCTAGTTTCAACTGGATGTAGGGTCTATACTTACACATTCCATATCAAGAGTCTGACAGCTCTTCTGGCATCCTGCTCCTACCACATCTGCAGTGGCGTTGCCACAGTCAATATAGACCATGGGAGGTACACAGACTGAAAGAGAGAAAAGCCATGAGAAATGTGAGATCAACCATTTATTAATGAAATGTAATTAATTAATGAATTAATTAAAGACAACCTGAAGTGATATATTACCTGGTTCAGGTTTCTCTCCAGAGCAGCTCAGCTTTCCATAGGTGCAAGTGCTATTAAAAAAAAAGAGAGAGAGAAAGGATATGTTTTTGCTTGTCTTTTCTAAAGTTTCAGTTTGCTTCCTAGTGAATTTGAAAGGTGAAAAATTACTGTGTGATAAAACAGATACTAGAAGGCTACAATAAGATCTCCTTGGAGTCTTCCCTTCTCCAGGCTGAACAACACCAACTCTCTTAGCTGGGTCCCTTAGCTCCCTTAGCTGTGGTCCAGAGCTCTTACCAAACAACCCCGTTGTCATGAATAACTTCTCCAGAAGACAGAGGCGTTCCTTTGTAGTAGCAGGGACATTGATTAGCCGGCACACATTTGCCGCTCTCATCCATGTAGGTTCCATTCATGCAGGTGCAACCATCAACTGGGACAAACTCGATGCCGCACGTGATGTCGGGCTCGCTCAGAGAGCGGCAGGTGGGTTGACAGGAATCAATGTTGTAAGTGTACTTCAGAGATTTTGGACACAAGGCGGTGTATTTTGCTAGAGAGTAAAGAAGGTGAGTTACACTTGTAATTCATTTCAGAATCACTGTAGATATAAATTTGAGGTAAAACGTATATGATAAATATGGCAACGTATGACCGTGTGCTCTACTGATATCCTCAGTAGTGTAAATTTCTTTTTTTCTTCTTTTTTCCCCACTGCTGGAGCAGGATTTTCCCCTATAAATGTGTCACAAATACAAATATTTTGTCCAGGTTAAATATATATACATATATATATATATATATGTATAAAGTTTGTTTATGTTAACAGTGTGATTTTTCTTTATTGCTATTTTTAGATTTTTTTTGTCAAAGCAAATTTAGAAACACTCCACTTGTTCCTATTGCAAGGGTATTGAGATCCATGTTGGTTCTGAGCAGGTAATCTAACAAAGCCTCTTTTTTCTATTTCTCACTGCTTGTCTTTTATGATATTCCCTTCCTCCTCAAATTTTTGGATGTCGGTGCTATGCTTAAACCACCTTATAACACAATTTCCTGTGGGAATCCCTGAGAGCTGCTGTGTGTGGCCTTCTGGGCGATCATGTTCAAGAGGCCAAGGGATGTAGAACTTACTGCAGGCTTTGCTTCTCCACCCGGTGAGGAGAACTCCTTTAGCAGCGCAGGCCCTGACGTAGCTGGAAAGGGCAGCACACATGCAGTCCTCACTCTTCTCGCAGTTACATGTGTCAAACATGCAGTTCTGGGGACAGAGGGTGACATGTGAGCATTAAATTGTCAGGTCAAAGCCATGGAGTTCTATACTTTTCTAGAGCGTCATGTTCAAGCTGAAAGTGAGTGTAATCCGTATGCAGAAGTAAATATATGCCTGGTTCTACTACTTCCAGTTTGTAGCCACTGTGCTGTGTATACTAAGAACAAGTAAAGGGTATTTGATGCCATGCAACTTTGAGGGCTTAGTGTTGGGAGCTTGGGCTCTCTGCACCAGAGAAATGAAGAAAATAAGTCATTTTAAGGTGCTGCCACATTGGGCAAGGTCACTATAATGTTGTCATTCCAGAAGATGTTTGTTGAACATTCCTGGAATGCTTTTGTTTACGTAGTATCTCAATCTCTTTGCACTTCTTACACACATTTCTTGCCTTGTCCTTGGATATCTACCAAAGCCTTCAGAGAGCAGGCCAGAGCAACTAAGCAAAGTGCTAGTCAAGATTCTGACTACAGCTTTCCTTACACCTCAGGAGGGATGGCTTTTGTCCTTTGACTTGATAAGAAGGACTCCAGGGAGTCCTAGCCCCCAGCTTAGGCATTTAGGTTAGTATTTAAAATTATGAGCAGCAGGAATAAGCTTGTAAGTTTATCCTCCTGGGAAGGGGAAGAAAGATACCTGTACAAAGGAGTAATTATTATGATGTGTAAATAAACAGGACCCCTTGGCTTGCAAAGTGCTATCATGAATGCATCTCCTCCCAGTTGGCAAGTTATTCTCTCACGTGTTAGTTTCAGAAATCTGAGTCTTTTTCTTTGAAAAGGGAAAAAGTTAAGAGCCAAGTACCTTCTGGTAAACTTCTGGATTCACTGTTGAGTGGCATTCAGCAAAAGGTCCGTTGGCATCAGAGAGCAGTCCACACCAGTGCTGAGCATACTGGTCTGTGAATTGAAAATATGATAAGAATTTCTAGTGCGCTACATTGTCTAAACTCTTGTCTCAGTGTAAATGTACTTCCTGCAGGGAAATTGCAGAAGTTGAACTTTGCGGTAGAATTCAGCTCTGAATTTGCTGAAACACAAATGGTTGTCCTCCTCCTCTATACAGAAAGATGAACTTTTCACAAACGGAATGCTTTTAAGTCCTGGTGGTTGTCATAGAATAAACTAAGACATCCTTAGCTAAATTTTCACAAAGAAGGTTCATCTTGTGAAGTAAAGTACACTACTTCACCTCAGAAAACAGAAGGGTGGCTTGCAAATGCTCAAAAGTTATGTATTTTGTTGTCTGAAATGCAGCCTGAGAGCCATGGAGCTCTGAATTATAAGTTTGCTTCTCAGTTTAACAGTGGAACGACCCCACTGAGGTCAACCTTCAGTGGGGCTACACCCAACTTTTCTCCTGTATGGCAACCATTCTTTCCAGGAGTGGATCCCTGATATGCTGTATGGTTACAGTTTCCATTAAGTAAGTTGGCAAGAACACTTTCTTTCTTTATCCAAAGGAATATTTTTGAAGGTCAAAAATATTATCCCAGTTATTATTTATTAATTGAAGACTTCTAGTGCCAACTGAGGGAAGGAGTATGTATGCAAATGGTCCTCTGTAATTTTCACGGAACCGTAGAATCAGTTTGGCTAAATTCTTGGTGGTTGATCAGCTTATTCTCTCTTTCCATCTTAAAAGAAAATAGAAAAGCTTACATGCTGAGCTTACCATTTTGTATGCTGAGAGTACAGGGGTTCTCAAAGGTATTTTTGGCATCAGGACAATCAGCCCGAGTTTTCCATGTGTTGCCAAAGGCAGCTGAAGTACCCTCTATTACACCACTGGTGGTTTTGAAATCATCTGTCTGCACGTCATTGAAGTTTCCACAGAGACCTAGAAGGAAGCAGATGGGCTGTGAAAGCCTCCTGCAGCATGAAGCACACTGATGAAGGCAATGGGTATGATAAGATCACTTACCACAGGTCTGCCCTTTATGGGATGGGTCTAAGTCTATAAAAACTTGCATGAGAGGCACAAGCTGAATCTGTAGCTGAAGACCAAAGTTTGTTTGCAGAATGATGAAGAAAGATGTTGGTCTGAAGATGGTGACATTTGCTAGGGACATAAGAATGTACAAGTTAGAATTTCATATGAGATGAGCAGTTGAAATAACTGTTCTTTATACAGAGGGAATCTATAGCTGTGTCTGATATGATCCTAATTTCTGAAGAACTGCGGGAAAGATGGTCCATATAGATATTTTTTTTTTTTTTGCATTGTATATAGAATTTGTCTTTAGATTAAATGAAGTGATAACAATTTTAAGTCAGAAGTGAGAAACATCACAGAAGTCTTCCATAGGATCTTACCTGCAGAAAATGGCAGCTGTGTATAGATCATGTTCACAAACACACTGCCAGAAGGCTGGATCACAATGTTCTGTCCACAAGAAAAGGCAATGATTATTAAGCATAGTTAGGAACAGTAAAATACTTTCCAAATATTTTATATCTAGTATTGTTCAGGATAAAGGAAAAAAAATAAGGGAGGGGACACACTGTGATGATATTCTGATTCCTGTGCTATTTCTTTAATCTTTATTGCTGTGATCCATTGACTGTCCAAAGAAAGAAGTAAAAGCCCAAAGATAACCAAATGACAGAAAAATCCTAGGATCTTGACGTCCAATGTACTTACTTTTTGCTTGATTTTTCTTTGAGTAATGTTCCAACGAGATACAACAAAAACCATCAACATAGACCTCCTGTCTCTGTTGTTATCTGTCTTTTGCAAGCTACTTGTTCCTTATGTCATGGAAACCTCCAGAATGTTGGGTGTCTACATTTGGGACTTACGGTTTGTCCTCCGCTCAGGCTGACTGCTATACCCTTAAGGCACGTCTCAGTGTCGGACAGGCCACACTTGTGGATATCTCCCAGAACCGTGAACTCGTTGCTGTCACAGAGCTAGAAGAAGAAAACAAAATATATTGTTAAAAGGATTTATTATATTAAGATACTGCTATGTTGAAAATGTTCACGCTCAAATGACATTCTTAGTAGGATGAGAAGATGCTAGAGATGAAGATGGGAATATGCCTTTCTTGCCCGTTGATTAATTGTTTACCTAGGAGGGGAGAGAAATTCTTTCCAATCTCTTCTGCATTGAATAGGTTATCAAAGAGCCTGGTGGTCTGAACATTCTTCAAACAGGTAGGAAATAAGCATTTAAATATCCTCTCATAGGAGAAAGCTAAATTCACTGTTCACTAAGCCACTGAATAAAGGCAAAAATTCAGTTTTTCTCTTGGCTCCAGTTTTCATTGGACTGTGTTCTGGGAGAGATGTTCAATGTGACCAAGACATGACAGAGAAACATGCAGGAGGTTGTGACTCTGAACATGTCTTATCACTTTCTTCTTCATGAAGATTAAATTGAAGATAGCTGAGATGAAGAATTACAGCCATCTGGAATTTTAATGTTAAAATAGTGGACTTCTTGACCTTTTCTGTCCAAGTTCAGCAGTGTTCTGTATCTCCAGGGCCTCTGAGAATCTAATCTTACATATTAGGGCCAAAAGGGGAGTTTAATGTGCAAGTCTGATTTGTACTCCCATTGTAGATCAAGCACCGTGCTTGTGAGTCTCGTCTAAATTTTCATTTATTTACTCTGATCTATTTCTAACTTACCTCATTCTAGCTATTTTCAAAGTTTTATGATTCCCTTTCTTGAGTTTTTGATAACAGATCTCATTTAACATGAATTCTTAGAGAAAATTGTTTACATCACTCATCCAGTACGAATAAACAACAAATGCACCCAGAGTTCTGAAATCTACAGTCATTATTCTAAATCTAGCTACTCAGCTATTCACTCCCTACTAATTAAAAAAAAACAGTAAATCTTAGGTATTTTAGTAATTCATTGATTCCTAATTCGGGTTTTAGAATACATTTGTGACTTCTTAGGTTTTGCTGTTGAACTGTAGAGTTTTCTGTATTTACTGGGAAAGATGGTTTGCAAGGCTGATCCTCTTAATCAAAAAACTCCTCTCACATAAATTCTGTATAATAATAATTCCATTATGAATACTGTTAATCAAAAAAGCCATTTAAATGTATTAACTCTGACAAAAAGGGATGGTATCAATGGACGTAATAAACCCATTGCTCTGAAAGAAGTAGTTATAAAACACCAAACAGGCAATATTTAATTAAAAACTTAATGGGAAACATGGAGATTGTTTCATGGAACCTAAAACTTCAATGCAGTGATCAAAGAACACAAAACTACTACAATATATTTAGTATAACCCTAACAGAACCCCCTCTGAAATCCCTTTCAGGCTCCACATTGATGCTCTAAGTTTCGAAAAGTTGATGTGATTGCCAGTAGTTTTAATTAAACAGCATTATTTATAATAAAAACATTTTCATCTAGCACATTGCTTTAGCAAGGATTGTGGCTCATTTTTACCTTGGTTAGGACGTAGCTACAGTCTCCAAAGAAGGAATAATGTTTCTCATCAAATGTGGAAATGTGGGAGCCTCCTTCAATGCTGCAAGTCCCGGGGCATGACTCGGTGATACAGGACCATTCGCCTCCAACACAGGTACTGAAATGAAGAAGACATTCAGTAACCTTGGGGTAATGCCAGTGTAAACGAAATGAGAGTCAATAAGGGCAGTTGATGCCTTAATTTTCCTCATGAAGCATTAATCATTTTTCTAAAGCATTTCTCTAAAGAAACCAGCGTTGCTTTGAAAGCTCAGAATAGGTATGGGGCAGGCACATCCATTTGAGTGATTTTTTTTTAATATATTGCTGTTTGTTTCCAGTTTTGGACAGAATTCAGTCCTGGAGAGCCTGACATCCATTCTGCTGCAAGTGAAGGATCACCCTCATCTCTGTTAGCATGGCTCGAGCTTTGAATATGCTAAGTATGTCTTGGAAAATCACATGCATGTTTGTGGTTCGTGTATTCATAGATCGGTGCATTTGCATACACTTGTGCGATAATACTTCAGTAGTTGAGTTTGATTGTCCCCTTCAATTGATTGGTCTTGAAATTGGAGTACCTACGTCTAAACTCAAGTTTTTACTTCCAAGTGTGAGGAGAAAACAGAGCTGTAAGTATCCTCTACAATTGTGTAATCAAGGGACTTCAGTTCATAAGTAGTTGCTAATTTCTTTTTAAGGGGAAATTCGTAAATTTTTCCCTGACTTCAAAATATTCAGGCAGTGCACCTAAAAAAAAGAAGTATGAGAAAGTGAATATGTTACCATGTTCTGCATTTAGATGAGAAGGAGGCGCCAGGAGCATATGTTTCACCTTCATAGGTACAGTGGCAGTCTTTACGGGGAATACAACCGGCACCAGTAATGTCATCAAATACCATTCCTAGGGAAAGAAATGATCTGTTACTCAGTCTGTGCGCTGCAGAACCTGCTTGTCTACGTGCATCTGGCAAATGCCTGAAAGCATGTTATGTTTCTTCTGTATTACACAGAAAATGCATAGAAAGTACTTAAAAATAATAGGCTGTGTAGGGATTGAAGGACTATATTCTATTGAAGCCTACCTAAAACCTTAGAGTGATCAAAAGAGACCTCAATCTTTCTGTTATGGACTTGATTAGAATGAGATTATGATGAAAATTGCTAGAAAATGAGATTCAATAGGTGAACCATTTGTGAGACTGCCCAGGGACATATTTGTATAGTAACTATTTTTACACCCAAAGGCAGAGGATCCTGTAAAAGAAGCCAACGCTATTATGCAAACAAGTGATGGTGAACTCTGAGACTTCATGGAGGACAGGCGAAAGAACTGCAAGAGGTGAAGACACTACCATGCAGTTACTAACAACAGCAATGATTTCTCAGCCCCGTAAGTAAGCATGCACAAAGAGAACACATTTAAATTGTCTGCCTTGTATGGATATTCCGTTCTCATGCGCAATTCTCTGAAGCACCAGATTTCACACACTGCCTAATGTTCTCTTGATGGTAATAAATGCAATGATGTGATGAGAATGAGAGAGAGTAGAGAACAGAGAATAGGAAAGTAGTTAAATGTGAGCAGGTAAGTGTTCTAGTGGTTTTAGCTAGGAGAAAAGGCAGGAAATAAGCTTGCCTGGAGGACAGACGCAGCCATCTGTACAATGATCTTCACAAAGTTCAGACCGCTCCGGGTTGCTGCACGTGTCAGAGCAGGGGGAGCCGCACTCTCGGTGCTGCATGTTGAAAGGACACGATTTGGCTGAAAGTAGAAAGAAGTAGAAAGAGTATTACAATGCTGACTTCTCCTTGGAAATGTTGAAAAAAATAAATTTGCAGTTTAGGATGTTTTCTGCCAAGATATAATGGGGGATTATCCTGGTTTGGGTTAGAACAGAACAATTCTGTTCTATGATTTTTGTTTTTCAGCTAAGTCTGTCTGAAGTTAGCAGCATGTTTACCAGACAGAGTCTGCTTCTAGCAGTGATAATGCTCCATGTTCAGGGTTAGTACCAAGGATTGGCATGCAAACCAAGGTCACTGCTAGATCTTGTGTACCACACTGAGGGGTGCAGAAAAGTAAAGGCTGCACCTTCAGGGAGGAGCGAACAGGACAGGTGACCCTAAATTAGCCAGCGAGGGATTCCATCCCATATAAGTCATATTTGGTATAAAGCTGAGGGATCATGAGGGTCTCTCGCTCTTGCCCCTTCTCTCCTGGCTTTTTCACCATTTTGGCTTTCCCTGAGATCAAACTACTCTCTCAGCTTCGGGACTCTTCCTCGCTGGGTTTGGCCTTGGCAGCTTCAGCTTTGCCCTGAGGCCTCCGGCTCCGGTCTCAGCCCCGGGCTCAGGCCTTGGCTGGGCCCCAGGTTCTGGGCCGCATCCCTGAATCCAGCTCCCGGTTCCCGGCTGCTGCTGGGCCCTTCCACAGCATCAGTGGGGACGGGGACGGATTTACCATCTGGGGGTTGGGTTCAATACTGGTTTTGTGCATATTTGTTTATATTTACTTTTTATTATTATTATTGGTGGGGGTTTTTTGGGTCGTGTTTGGTTTTGGTGTTTTTTTTTAGTAAAGCTGTTCTTGTCTCCTTTCCTAATCAATAAGTCTCTCTCTTTTATTTCCTTTCTTCCCTTTTTGGGTGGAAAGAGGGAGAGTGCGTTCTGTTGCAGATTTGGGGGGGTTCCCTGGCCCCAAACCATGACAGGGATCCTGAACCAAGTGGAGGCTGCAACATTTTAGACTCTCTGCTAGATTTTTGAAAACCCTTAGCAATGCAAAATCCTCTCAGCTTCCATACTCCCAAAGTCTTGAGTATGTCTGGGTTAAAACTGATGCCCTGATTTTAAATAGCTGTTGTCTTCAGGAAAAAAATGCACGTTTGAATTTTACTAGATGTGAGTACTGAGCACAGGTGAAAAGCCTCTTCCCAAAACACTTACGACACAGTTCTGAGGTTCTCCAGTTAAGAGGCTGTCCACCCGCATGAGCGCACTGCCGGGAGTATTCAGCAAAGGTGTTGCACATGCAAAAGTCAGCCATGGAGCTGTCGCAGTGGCACAAGTCTTGGATGCAAGTCTCAATGTAGTTGTGCACGTTCACGAGTGCATTACAGCTCGTAAATGGTTTGCTAGTTAATATTGTCTCACAGATTGAAGCCTAGGAGGGAAAACAGAGAAGGTAAAACAAGTGTTGAGAAAATATGAAACTAATTCTTTAAGGCATGTAGCAGAATAAACCAAAGGGCCATCTGGTCCAGAAACTTGTCCAGCAATAGCCAGAAGCAGATGTTGAGGGAAAAGTGTAACAACAGGGCAAGTATACAAGGAGGTCCTTTGATTAACTTCCATGTCTTCCCATATCTTGAGTTAGTTTCAGCTCAGGTGGCTTCCTAAGCTCTATACAGTTTCTTTGTCTTAAGACATCCTCAGTGAATTTCTCCTTCATGAAAGTACCCTCTTCTCTTGGAAGGGGAATGCCACTTTTTAGCATTCACTTTAGCAAAGAATCAAAAATTAAATTTAGGAAAAAAAATTATTTCCGGACCTATGATTGTGTCATACTCATGCTACAATTTTTCCAATCTAATGAATGTTCTCCAAAGACAAAGAGAATGTATTTTACACTGAGAAAAGAAATTTTGAGAGAGAGGTTCTTACAAATTCAGCTGAGCAGTTCTTGGGAATGGCAGGAAGAATTGGGTCAGCACACTGCTCTGTGGGTCCATCCATCTTATGC
Source organism: Todus mexicanus (assembly GCA_013389965.1). NCBI lineage: Eukaryota > Metazoa > Chordata > Aves > Coraciiformes > Todidae > Todus > Todus mexicanus. The sequence goes on along the minus strand of WEIS01005788.1, from coordinate 2,602 downwards.
TGGTTCCCAAACTGTATGGGAGTCAGTTTTGCCTCTGCAAAAAACAGTCCAAATATTATTATTCTAATAATATTCACTGGCTTCTTGGCTTTTGCATGGAGATATTTTCTGTTGTACACTCCTTGCTGTGATATGAACTGTGACTACTGAATAACATCTCTATAATATGGCAGGCAAAAGGAGATGAAGAAAGTATACAAGGAGCTGAACCTTAGCTATTGAATACAAGTAGGAAGTTGCATGAGTCTTAAAAGACCTGACAGTGATGGAAGCAGCTCTGATGTCAACACCCTGACTCTATAGACAACTGACATCACAGGCATACATGAAGAATAATCATTAGTTTTGCAGTTAATACAACCCACAACCTGTGTTCCAGTCTAGTGCTAAAAGAGGGACAGACAAAAACCTAGTATTTAATAATTCTTTTTATTACTTACTCCCTGAGTAAAATTCACTGAAAGTTGGAATTCCATTGAAGTCCCCACAAAGTCCACAAGTTTGATTGGCAAATTTCTTATCTAGCTCCACCTAAAGAAATGAGGACAGAGAGTTTAGGTTCATGGTAATGTCAACCTTGATGGTTAGGAACAGCCTGCATCGATATTATTTACTTATTATTTATTAACAGCCTATGTCAGTCTTATTTATATACACTATGGATGTTGTGCAAGCTGTGTCATGTGGTAACAAGGTAGGGACCTTTGGGAAGACCAGTGACCAGGAGAAAAACCTGGTCTTATTCTAGCCCTGGGGCACATTGTCCCATCTGGAATCTGAAGAGTACTTCACTGTGAGGTGGGAACATTATAATTGAGGATCTGTTGATCCTGAGCTGAGCTTGGTGGAAAAAACAGAGAGAAATTGAGAGAAAACAGGAAGTCAGAACAATACACTAAAGCTGGACAAAAATTCACAAGTAAGTGCCTGCCTGGATTATTAAGACTGCAAAGACTGTTTTCTGTTCCTGCCATGTTTCAGATGTTTGCTTACCAGGAGGGCATCCTCTTCATTCCAGAGGCAGGTCATTCCCAACTTGGCAGAAACTTTCATATAGTTGTTACTTCTCTCTATCAAGACTCCCATGTGGCTGTAAGGCGTTTGAACCCTGAGGAAACCACCGTAATTCAGTAGGGATAGGGAATATCCATTGAATATCCACACTGATAGCGTTTCTCATTCTCTCTGAGAAGCTTCAACGTGCATGGGTGAGGAAATTAGAGTAGTAACTAAATAAGGGCAACACAAGTTTGTAACATTTTGGCCCTTTCCTCTGCAATTGCTACTCGTTGTGCAGACGGACTAGCCTTGTTTCCCCTGCTGCTCCTTCAGGCTGCCTCCGTTCAGGGTGTTTTGCATTTGTTGGCATGTGGTTTTGGTTGTATTGTTCAAAAAAGCGCTGGGAGGTTCTGTTTTGCAGGCAAGAGGCTGCAGGATGTTGTTATTTACTCCTGCAAGCCCTTGATAATAAAGGGATAGGTTCTTGAGGCTTTCTGTGACATGAGTGCCATGCACAGAGGTGTTCCCAAGATAACCTTTAGACTCACTCGCTGTACAGAGCTGCTGTAATACACAGCTCGCTCTGAGATAGCTGCCCAAATATTTACCAAGCCTTTCGGACAGGTCTCACACCCTTTGCCAAAGTCTGCATTACCAGTACTACATGGCTAGAAGTTTCCAGACTAGCTCATTTTAAATGAGCTCAGGTATGAGCTGCAGTCACTGATTAGCTGCAGATTGTTCGGGGCAAGAACAAAAACCATCAAAAAGTCTTCTCAAACATTCTGTTCTGGTAAAATTGGAAAGTAGAAACTTTAAGGGTATAAAACCCCTAACATTTTTACTGAATCCAGCTTGTAGACTCAGTTGTGTATATATACACAACCATAGCAGTGGGGCAGCAGCTGCGATGTAGCTCATCTGAGCAAAACGGATACGGATAATCTGCAGAAGTGGCACTTAGTTCATTGCCAGTGCCTCTTATTTTTCTTAATCCTTCAGGAAGATCAGTGCTGGCAGTTTTGAGTTAAGAACTTACGGTTTGCCATCAAGCAGGACAGAGCCACGGGTCAATTCGATCACTGCTCCTTCCACTTTCATGATGACGTGCGTGATCATGGTAGCATTTGCTACCATCGTACGCCTAATCTGGATGTTGAAGTCCTCATAGGGTGATTTGCAGTTGGAGGTAAAGATGTAATTGCAGACCCCAGGGAAGTAAAATATGTCCCCATCAAAGTTTTTGAAGTGGAAGTTACCCCATGTGCTGCACACACGGCCATTGTGAGACGGATTGCCAGCTGTAGATTCAAAATAAGGAGTAAATTGCTTTAGTTGCTTTCCCCCTCTCTTTTTTTCCACTTCTCTCTTTTCGGTCTTCACTTCCTTACAAGCAGGATCTCCTCTATCCCTGATTATCCTCACAGTCCCTCTCTGTGTCGTCTTCAGATTTACACTCACCCTGCTTGAACATAACTAGTCAGAGTCGTACCCTATACTCTAGATAAGGTGTCTCACCAGCACTTTGAACACATTAATATTTCCCTCTCTTTACTGGAAACATGGTAAATTATTCCTCTTATTATTATTTTTATATATATAT
>WEIS01005786.1:0-13125 GCA_013389965.1 Todus mexicanus | reverse complement strand
CTGACAGATACTCAGGGTAAGAACGAGATGTACTTTTTTTTTTCTACCCTAACATTATTTTTTTCTTTTTTCCTTTGCCTATGGCCCTGACTGTTCTCAGGAAATTCTGTGCTTCATCAGGTGCTTTAATACTGTAGGGTTAAAAATGAAAAAGGGTCAAGAAGACTCCTTGCACTCTTTCTTAGAATGTGACTATGCTCAGGTAAGGTAAAGCAAAGACGCCAGCACTGAGTTACTAAAGGTCTCCTGCCCTCTGAAAATGCACTCACATAATACGTTTTTTCTCAGTTAGTGGTGTTGCGGCATCTGCAATTGATCTTGTGCTTCCAAAGGTAAAGAAACTTATTCCGAAATTCTGATAGAGGAATGTTTTAGGTCCAGGTAACCAAAGGTTGACTGGAATATTTTGTAATCTTCAGTTACCACTAGCTTGCAAAAGTCACGTGTAGCTGAGCAGTACCTGTTTCATAAATCTGCAATCACCAAAACCATTAACTAGAAATACGGGGAGTTTTGATTACCGAGTTACATTTACCTGGACAGCATTGAGGGTGTACAGAAGATGCAGATCATGACCTATGCTGGCGCTTATTCCACCACACTCATGTTGACCTGATTTGATGAATGCCAGAATTTCTTCCTTGTTCATTGGGTGCAGCTGCCCCATGAGATCCATTGCAGTCAGTCCCCAGTAAACGCCACTCATCCTCAGATACTCCGACACACAGTATTCCTGAGGATGGCATTAGTTTAGTTCTTCATCAGATAAGCACATCATCAACACAGAGCAATGAAAATACATTTGCAAACAGATTGTGATACGTCAACCACCTTCCATTCCATTAAGAATTTACTATTGGTCACTCACAGACCTTCTGCACATGCACAGGTATATCCCTGCACATCCCACATTCTCTTCCACCCCTGCAGTGTTTATTTCAAAGCATCAAGCTCAATGTCGAACTGAACACATGCAAGTGGTTAGGCACCAGCTCACTTCAGATCACCAGCTTTTATCTTGGAACCCAAAACTACCTCTCAAACCACCACCCACACAAGTCTCAAAACCAGCAAATCTGATATTTAATGAAACTCACTTCCAAGTGCCCAAACTGCCACAATCTAAAGCTGCACTAGGAAGTAACATTTTGTACCGAATTCTCTTACACTGATTGTGTCACCTACGCTACCCAGAAACATTATTTTCTACATGCAGTACTTTTTAAACACAACAATCCTAAGCAATAGTGTTTGGAGCCCTTTGGTGGTCAGTAACGGTAACTGCAACTTTTCTTCAGATAGAAGCAGTTACTGACATTCTTCATCTGCTAGAACTGGAATCTTATTGCCGTGAGCTTCATGTGCTGAGCCATGGCTATAAAACTGATGCCGGTTAAAGTGTTTATCAAACCCAGTGAGTGTGAGGCAGTGCTGTGGAGAGATTAAGTTTGTTGTGCCATCAAAAGAGCAACGTGTAAATGCAGCCACACTCATTCTGTGTTTGACCAGATGAGGAAACGACAAATAGTTCATTTCTCAGGTCTCAGAGTAATTCTAGAGCTAAACTGATACAATCTTCAGATTTATACTCAGATAATACATGCCAAAACTCATCATGGACCTAGAGAAATTTACAGTCTTACACTTTGGATGGCAGGGCAAGGAATAATTGCCTTGTGAACATGCACCTAACCCTTAGCTCTGGGCAATGAAACAAGGGTTGTCATCGATTAACACACAGCTGTGCTAAAACCAGCCAATATCTACACGATCGTCTTTCTTTATCCCATACGATGCTATATAGTCCGCATGCTTCTCCAAAAGTAGCGTGCTTGGAGCATCTGGTTTTATTATTACCTCCTTCTGCAGCGTTCCCTGTGAAAGGCACCAACAACCCATCAGGTATGGCCGGTCTCGGAGGCTCCAAGCCCAGGGCCTGGGGAAAGACTCCAGGGGAGGCTCCGAGCCCAGGGGTTGCTCCGAGCGCAGGAGAGGCTCCAGCAGAGGCTCCAGGGCCCGCGGTGCGGGGCCGGCGCTGCTTTCTCTGCTCGGATGTGGGGTGGGTTTCTTGTCCCGCAGCGTCCTCAGCCTGTCCCAATGCCTCCCAGGGATGGGCTGCGAGCGAAACCTCCGGGGCCGCTGAGAAATCTCTGCCCCAGCAGGGCCGGGCTGCTCAGCCTTGGCTCCCCTCTGAGCTCTGTGCTTGTGCAGGGCTCAGCTCCGGAGCTCTGTCTCCAACTCTCTCCCTCAAAGGAACTAGGCAAGTCCCAAAGGACAGAAACCACCAAAACCCATTGGAATAGCCCACAGCTTGCCCGGTGTCTGCGTGAGTTTGTCACTGCCCAGAAGCTTCGAGCTCTGCCTCTGCCCTTTCCCCTCCGCTGTGCTGCCCACCCACCCCTCACCCACTCGGCAGCGTGCAGGTGAGGGAGCCTCAATGTCCGTCATGCTCAACGCTTCCTTGATACCTGGAGGTTCATCCATGTAGCTGATGGTGGCATAGAGCTCCCAGCACCACATGCTGGTAACCTGCTGTCAGGGACAGCTCAAAGGGGTCCTTCCTTGCTGCAAGAACTGTCTGGTCATTGCTGGACACATGGGGGCTGAAATAAATTTCGGTACAATTACGGGAGTGACTTCAATAACTAGGGGCATTCATCAGAAATAAATGAAAAAAGACAAAACCACCACAGCACCAGGCACCCCCCACAGCCCCGGGTGAGAAACCGGCACCCCAGGGCCAGGCTCACCCACAGGTGGTCTCCTCAGCACTCCCAGCCCAGCCTCCCCTGGCACAGACTCCTTCAGCAGCAGCAGCAGCAAGAGAGCTGTTGTTAAGGGACTGCAGGAAGGACGGAACCACCCCTGCCCTGCCAGGACCACCTCTTCCACCCCCAGACCCTACCCAGTGACCCACAAAACCCCGCCCACCACCGTGTGTAACCTCGCCCATCATTGCACAAAACGCGGTGCAAAACTCCATACACTACTGCATGAGACCCTGCCCAGAGACTTGGGAGACTCTGCATATTACCACATGAAACTCCTCCCACTGGCACCAGAGTCCCAGCCCACCACCGACCGTGAAATTGCACCCACTGACATGTGAGTCTGCACCAACTGTCGCATAAATCCCCACTCACAGACTGACACGATTCAGCTGACTGCCACCTGAAACTTCGCCCACTGCCACATGAAACCCTGCCCACCGCCCCAAATGAAACTCTTCCCACTGTTCTTTCCATGGCAGCAGAAAATCGCTAACGCACATGCACAGCCCTCCTGTGGGAAAATCGCTACTGAGCATGTGTTGTCTCCATGGCAGCATAAAAGCACTGACGTGAGAAAAGGGCTAGCGTGCATGTGCTGTTTCCATGGCGGCAGAAAACAACTTATCATGGCGGGAGGGCTTCATGCACGTGTAGAGCAGCGCTCCTCGCCACGCAACATAGCCCGAGGGGATCAAGGCACACCGTGCGCCGCCGGGTGATGCAGCCACGATGAAAAAGCAGAAATCTGCACCCGGAAAAAACAGGGTCGTGTCACGCACCACCCACAAAAGCAGTGCCAGAGGCCCAGCAGCAGCGGATAACCAGCAGAGCCCTGGGTATGCAACGTGCATGAGGAACGGAGCTCGATCGTGGAAAGGCTCCTCCGGGAACGGCGTAGCACTCCTCGGGAACAGTGTCAAGTGCCAGCACTTGTTCTACACTCTGTTCCGCTCACATCACAGCATACTGCATAGAACTTGCTGCACCCGCTTCTGCCGCGTTATCCATCGCCCTTCATCTTCTCCTGAGCGCCTGGGCACTAGCAAGGCTGGGAAATTACAGCGGACAGCAGAACGATTCCTCACCTTACAGATGCAAATAGGCAACAGAATAGACACACGCTCAGTCTGGTTCCTTTGTGCCCATGGAACGGTTCCACTTCAGCAGAAATGGAAAGACAAGCTTCTGTGAAAAGAAAAAAAAACCAAACCAAAATCAAAAAGTTTGGTCTTCCCAAAATCAAGCAAAAGTCCCCAAAGTTTTACTTCCCCTTTGATTTGCTACATGTTGCTCTTTTTGCCCATGAGTTCTTCCCAGCTTTCTTCAAATTATCTTCCTATATGAAACAGGAATAAAAGGCTGGAAACAAAAACAGGCACACACGCATGCACGTGTACCCCCAAATGCACTTTATTCTCTTGAAACCACACCATTTTCCTAGAACCAAGCACTCGACTGCAAGCTTAGGCCTACAGGACTATAAACGTAAGCCGTCAACTATTCTGACTAGCTGTGAGAGCCTTCTGGGCGCAACGCACAGATTCCACGTTCCCCGGGTACCCTAATCGCTCTTTAGAGCTTTGACCAGATAAATACAGTAAAAATGAATTAGTCATCAAAATATCAACTGAGAAATCGACACCGGTTTTCCTTCCCCTGCCCCTTCCCTCTCCAACCTGGCTGCTGCCATAAATGTCACCTACAACACCTATCAAAAACCCCATGAATCAAGACATCATTACCTTGTTTGGGATAGCACGCGCTGCAGTAATTCCCTCCGGAAGCTCAGGTGCAGAGACAGACGCAGCCTTCAGCTCCTCTTCTGAAGTTTCTCATACCAGCTCGACGCCTTTACATTAGAAGCACAGGAAGACTGGCTGCACAAATTCCTCGCTTCAACGTTTTCTCATCGACGTTTGCAGCGACTACGAGGGGAGGAGCACACTAAGGGGAAGCAAAAAAATTCCATTTGCAAAAGTGTTGAAAGCCAGCACGGATCACAGAACATTTTAAGCTACTCCATCAGCTGGGCCAGGATCACATTGGCTGGCCAGCAAATCTTCATGCTCCCCGTCCAGCTTTAAAAGACAAGCGAGGAACAATTCAGTGGAGCACCACGTACCATGAAACAGGAGGTTCCGCCAGGTACTGTCGGCCATTTGTGTCCCAACACAGCACCCTCGCTCGCTCCAGACTCCATCCGAATTCCTCCCAGTTCATCGCAGGCCTTGCAAACACAGAAAGACACGCGTCAGTGTTGCAGAAGTTCAACAAAACAGAAACAAAAAAACTCCAAACAAACAAACAAAATAACCCCCACAAGCCACAAAACCCCACAGCGTCATCGAGAGCGATTGAGCGCATCGATCTAATCCTGCTTTGGGGCAAAAAGGCCACGTTCCAAAGAAGGCACATTAAAAGCTGGAATGCAAATTGCTTCTCGAAGCACAAATTAAAGGTGTCCTCCTGACACCAGCCCCCTCGTGCTCTCCAGAGACTCCTGGACAAACACAGCTAGCAACACGCTAAAGAATCCAATCGCACAAATGACCTTTAGGGGCACGGACGCGGCGCAGAACCGGTACGTTCCCATCTTTCCTCGAGCCCCCACGATCCCTCATCTTGTCGACAGGAGAAAACAGACTTCGCGAGCTCACATCTTTCAGGGCCTTACCGTGTTAACAGCCACGCAAGCTTCCAAGCCATCCATGCAGCTGAGGACGAGATCGAGTGTCTTCCCTTCGCCCAGGACACTGTTACTGAAAGAAACATCAGAAGCCGGTGTGAAATCGCCAGCAGAACAAATCACCACCCCGACGGTCAGGACCCTGTGCTCAAGGACAAGAGCGCACGGGGATCACATCGCTAACACAGGCAGAACAGGGTGCAACTGACACCCNTCTCCAGAGTCATCTGCAAAAGTCAAGAAGTACTTCATCAGAAACAACTGTCCTACGACTGGCCAGGCAGTCCGCAGAATCGGTCACGCCATGGAAATCGGTGGCATTGAGCAGACCTGAATTTTTCCAGCCATGCAGAGATCAGCCAGGAGACCTGAGTGACACCTCGCTTTCCTTCTTACCAAAATGGTACAAGCGGAAAAACAAACCCTTACCCAGCTACGCAAATTTTGCAGTTAAAAAAAAAAGAAAAAGAAAAGAAAGCCCACACTGTGTCTCTCNCGGCGCCGGGCGCCCCCTGAAACCCCGCGCCCCCCGGGGCCCGGGACTCACCCGCAGCGGCCGCTCCGCTCCGCTCTCCTCGGCACTCCCGGCCCGGCCCCGCGCTCGCCGAGAGCCGCCCCGGCAGCGCGGCGGGCCGGAGCAGAGAGCCGGTGCCGTGCGGCGCCGCTGGGCAGGGATGAATACCAGGCCCGAGCCGCCCCGGGGCTGCCGGGACCGCCCGGGACCGCCCCTTCCGCCGCCAGGTCCCGCCCCCCGCCGGGGCAGGGCAGAGCGCTGGCCCTGGGTGTCTGTGCTGGGGTTCTCCCTCCTGCCGACTGTCTCAATGCAACAGCAATTTCTGGGCAGTCCCCTTGGGTTTCGCCTGCAGCCTCATCTCCATGGCCTATGTACCGTGATCCTTAAGTAAGCGATCTGTTTGGAGTTCGTTGAGGTTTACATGTGCTGGTAGCGAAAAGCTTATTTAAATCCTCCGTTTGTTGGCCGGTTGATATGACAGTTATCAGCTGACTGAGATCATTTGAANAAAAAAAAAAGAAAAAGAAAAGAAAGCCCACACTGTGTCTCTCAGTTCCAGAAGAGAGACGAATTATCTTATGGATATTTCAGAATAGAGGACGACAGCAAGAATAACCGTATTTCAGCCTTCTCAGCGCTCTACGCCAGGTCAGAGCTCTTCCCAAGCCATCTGGCCGCCGACCCCGCGGATGTGCCCGGCAGGCGTCTCCGGCTGGGGCTGCAGTACCGCCACGCGGCCACACGAGGGCAGCGGAGAGCGCTATACGCCGAGGCAGCTATTGCGCATGCGCGGCTCCGGCTGCACGACAACTCTCACGCAGCCGCCGCCAAGCAAAATGGCCGACCGGAAGTCCCTCGTCCGNTCTCAATGCAACAGCAATTTCTGGGCAGTCCCCTTGGGTTTCGCCTGCAGCCTCATCTCCATGGCCTATGTACCGTGATCCTTAAGTAAGCGATCTGTTTGGAGTTCGTTGAGGTTTACATGTGCTGGTAGCGAAAAGCTTATTTAAATCCTCCGTTTGTTGGCCGGTTGATATGACAGTTATCAGCTGACTGAGATCATTTGAAATGGAGAGCAAGAGGTTTTAACTCTCTCGGTCCTCTGGGGAGCTACTCCATTTTCCTCCTACTTAGCTCATCCTTGTCAGCCTTCCCTGACGTGCCTTGGTGACTCTTGTCCTTTGATGATTTCTTTAAGCCTCTTTTTCTCAGGCAATAGTCTCATGCAGTTATACCCTCTGCCTATCTCTCTGTGTTTCTCTGCTCTAATGTGTTTGAACCCCTGGGTCAACTTGAACCAAATTTGCTAGATGTCATGAGCTCTCAGTAATGTCCAATTCCTTGAAGTTAGGTGCAGATCAAACCCAAGCTGGGAAGGATCAGCCATTCTGGCTGACCCATGCCATCCTGTCCTGCTGTGCCTGTATTTCGGTGCCCCGGATGAGCAATGCTTTTTGCTTAACTGGCAATGTGGCCAGCAGCGAGCACTACTGTGTGCCCATCGCAGGTACGTGGAGGGATGGGAAATATATAGACGTGAGGCACACAGAAAGGAAGAGCTGGGGGTATTGCCGTGGTGGAGATGTGGGTGAAGAGGGGAGAAAGGGTATGGGGTCCTTGGGAAAGCAGCTTTCATTCATGACTGCTTGCAGAGCATCAGCTGCCGCTGCAGTTACAACATTGATGTATTTTCCATAGCTTCTTTTCAAACACACAGCCTCATTTTGTTGGGGGTTTTTCACCACTCTTTATAATGACAGGTCATTTTCACACCATGCAAAGAAAAACAGTTGCCTGGGAAGTGTTGTACAACTTCTGTTGAGATCTTGTAGCAAACCAGGCACATTATTTATTAATCAAGGGAAGTGGTGTCTGATGCAAACACCAGTGTGATGATTTAGTATTGTGTTGTCTTTTAAAATAAACCCAAAATTAGAGTGGATGCAGTCTAAACATCCTGAGAACTTCACAGGGCAAAGTACTTCTCTAAAACATATGGGAATTTAGCTCTGGTCATCGGTGCAGACTGTTGGTGTACCTGGAGAGCATCTACCAAATGCCCATTAACTTGAGCATCAATTTAACTGAAGAACGTGTTCTTGTTTCCTTCTCCTGAGCATACTGTGAGTCCCAGAGTGAGTGAGATTTGAGGGTCCATGCTCACAGTGCTGTGCTGCCCCAGCAGCGACTGCCCTAAGTGTTGCACTTTAACTAATAGGCAAGTTGCTAGCCTGAGAAACTGCAGTTTGGGTGGAAGTAGCTGGATTATTACTTTAGGGGGCTTTCTGTCCGTTTTGATAAGTGGAGAGAAAATTAAAACCATCTGGAACTGAGAGTCCCTCTCTGCAGGCAGCGCTGGTGGGTGCTCCTCCGCTGATGGAACCTGCTTTGCCATTGCATGGAGGTGTCTGAGTGACTTGGGAACTTGGATGCTGAAGTACCTCCAGTATCCTTCTTTCTTTTATTTGGAAGACTGAGCCTGCTCTCCCAGAATAGCAACATCATTCATCCAGTAGAGGTGAAGAAAATGTCTCAAGTTCAAACCTGCAGAAGTCAGAGGGAAGGGCCTTAAGCAAGGGCAGTGTGATTTAACCCTTTATAAATGCTGCTGTTATTAGTGGTATTACAGTGTGCAGGTAACTTTTGGTTACATATTTAATCTTTTTCAGCTGCGATTTGACGTTATGGAGCATGAAAACCTGTGTAATTAGTTCCTTTTGGTGCCCTTCGATATTGCAACCTCTCAGAAGTAAAGAAACTTGTGCCTCAGTGGTATTTCCTAAGTACCTGGTGGGACTTCTGCAAAGCCCCATCTGGCCGCAGCATCTAGTCTTTTCTACTGTGCCAGTTCCCTGCCTGTCCACGGCACGCTGCTCTGCAGCTGGGGCTGCATTTAACTCTCCTGTCGTAGCTGATTAGAATTGCCTCTTAGGCGGGGTTACTTTTCTCCCAATTGCCATTTTTTGTTCACCTCTCTCCTGACTTTCCCTTCCTCGTCTCTTGCTCTCCAGGTCTTCCCTTTTCCCTTGTTCTTTGCACTTGGTGGTAGCAATCACCTCCTCTGGTAAACGAGATGGTTCTCCCACTGTTGCCTGCTTTTGGGGCGCAGTTTGGGTTTCTGATTGTTATATTTTACATGATGTGAATATCACCAGCGTCTAAAATCCACCCCCTTCACGACTCACATGAACCCAGTGCGATGCTGGAGCACTTCTCAGGTACTCGCCCTTGAACCAACCTCTTTTCGTCTTCCCTGCTGAGATGAACACTTGGCAATTACCAGTGCATAGACATCGTTTTCTGTTGCAGGATTATCCCCCTTTATTCACTGCTTATTCCAATGTGGCGTAAAAAATGGAGCGGGATTATCCCAGCCCCAGCCAGCAGCCTGTGCTGGTGAGTGATGTAATGTATATTCTGCTGCTTCTTGCATCTTCCAGCTAATGTTTTTCCCTGTTACTACTCAATTCTTTCTTCTCAAGTGCATAAACTACCCTTAATTCTTTTCCTAGCGTGACTTGTATGACACTACATCCACATCTCATCTATTTTCCTCCATGTTCACAGTGAATCCTGCTCCACCATTCCCAGCACCATCCCAAGGAGGTTGTATCTGCTGCTCTACTTTCCCAGCTGGCACCCCCCTACTCCTTCCCCTGCTCTTGCAGCTCACGTGCATCAGCCCACTGGCAATTTTGGCTGGCAGAATAACCCCAGACTTGCCACCGTCCGTCTGGCACAGGGAGGTGTTCCTCACAGCAAAGAAAAGGCACTTTGTGAAATGCAGTTTGCTGCTCTCTTGAACAGAGACGAAGGTGTCCTGGTTTGTGGCCATCAAAAGCTTGCTGTAAATTGCAGAATACCCTCCCATCGGCTGTAGCCCAACTTTCCGCCCATCGGGCCTCTCTGTAGACATGCTGAGCTCCCTGTTTCGTGCATTTTCCGATTCTTTCAGCTCTTTGGCATCCATCCATTCTGCTGCTGGGTGACTGGATCTCACCCTCACTGTGTATTTTCTGGTTGTAGCCATCCTTGGTCAGCTGCCATTTAGACACCAATCCAACTCATCGAATAACTTGTGCGCCTGCTCAAGGCCTTGGACTTCAGTCAAGTTAACCTCTGAGAAACCCTCTTGTCTTCAGTTTGGTGCAGGAAGGGTTTGTTTTGTGCTGGGTTCTTTTTTCAGCGTGGTTTTTTTCAATAGTGTGCATCTATAATGTATGCATAGATAGAAGTATACGCTCTATATATACCTAGATATATAATAGCTATGTGCACACTACACTGTATATATGTAATCACACACACACATGCATGAGTTTATCTATACAAATGTAGGTATCTGTAGGATAAAGCTTGCAAGAGTCTTACTTTCATTAGTTTTCTTCTCAGAGCTTTTTTCTCTGGGAGTTTTCGCTGACCCATAATGTTCTGGTTTGCCTGACTTTGCGCTTAAAAATCCATTTTTCAAGTGCATCTAAAATTACCAAACCATTTATTCCATTGACTTTCAATGTCTAGAACCTTTGCAGAGAAACATTCCTGGAGCAGCTATTTTCAGTTACCTTTTTCATACCTACTAGTGGGTTTTGTGCTACTTTACTTGTAGTTTCCATGACAATTACCCCCTGAGTTAGAGGCAGCCTTGCCCTTGGTTGCTGTTTTGCAATGCTACCCTTGCTCTTGCCTATCTGAGAAGCCAACTGCACAGGTTCATGCTCAATTCAATTTTTAATTTTCGTATCTTCTCTGTGTCCCACTGGCACTCTGCGGGTGCGGCATGTTGCTGTGGCAATGACTTGGAGGGCAGAGCCATCTCATCCTCCAAAGGAGCAGCATATTCTGGCTAGTGAAGACACATCACCCACAGAAGGACTCACACCAAGGATTTGCTTCACCTGATGCAAGGTAACCCCCTGCCCAACAAGAACTCTCAACAGCACAATGGAGCCAGGTTTGGTACCTGCTAGAATAAAAGAGGAGGATGGAAAGAGCAGGTTCAGGCTGTGTGTGGGTGCTGGTTTGCACAGAGCCTGAGCTTTGGCTGGTTTCTGCCCCTGATGCGCTCCAGCCCCAGCCCCATCCTCCCTCCTGGGCACATATAGTGCCACTGATGCTCTCTAACTGTGAAGTTGCCCAAACATGAAAGAAAAAAAAAAGAATATTTTGAACCATATATTGAATATTTTGAACTGTATATTTGCCATCTCAACACCTTTAAACATTTTTAGCATCTTCTTTGTGTTTTCCTCTCACTCATTCCCGTTTTTCTGTTTTTCCCCATCCCATTCCTAGGGCCTCCCAGCTGTTCCTGAAGTGAGGTGATCTCCATGGGTGCACTTTGCTAGTCTGCTCCTTGCAATATATATTGTTTGCCGTCAGGTCCAGCCCAGCCACAGCAGAGTTTTGGGTGATATTCCTTGTCTAATTTGTCTCACCAGGATCTGGAGCCTCCCTGTTGTGGCCAGTTCCAGCAGCGAGAAGCTAACCTCACTTTCCTGAGGGTCACTGGTGTTTGATGATCCGCTGTGTATCCAACCCCAACACCTCGGGACAAACCTCCTTAAGAGCTACATTTCCCAAGTGCCACATGCTTAGGGCTGTGCCGAGATGCCCCGTTGGGCTCCTCCCTGTGCAGTGGCCGGTTGCCCGATTTGCACAGTGCCTATGTGAAACCTCTTTCTGGGCCAGCTCAGGTGGTGGGATGGGCTATCAAGAAGTCCAAGGTGCGGCAGGAGAAACTAAAGGAAAAGAGGCAGTAGTGGAGGACCAGCTCTTACATTCACTACCTCGCCGTGCACTGCAGCTTTGTCTCAAAGCATTCGCCAGGAGCAGGGCTGGGGGCAGGACCCCTAAGGACAGGGATGGGGTGAGTGATGGCGAGTCAAGAAGGGGAAAGCAGCCGGGCTGGTGAGATGGGCCTGGGAATGGTGGCCGGAGCTGGAGCTCCCAAACGGCATCTTTCCGCATGTGGTTGGATTTGCTGTGGTGCCCCGGGGATGTGGATTTTGGGAGCGGTCATGGCTAGCTTGTTCTCGAGCTGTGGTGTTTATGGCCAGCTGTGGGTTCAGCACATTGTTCCTGTTTCAGCTCCTCCCCTGCAGCACACGGGGCTGCTCCCAAGGTCTGAGGGCTGGGAGGGTGTTGTTGCCCGTGGCTTCCTCAGCATCCCTTTCCGATGATGGTGGAGCTGAGGCGGGGCTGCTCTGCAGTCTACCTTCTGTCATCACAAGGCAGCTGTTATTTTATTCCAAGTTAGACAAACCATGAAAATGTGCTGGATGCTGGAAGGAGATGTCTTAGCACACAAAGCAGCTTACAAGCCCGAGAAGACAGGAGGGAATTTTTCATTTGGCAGAACAACACACAGACCAAGTGCTCTTGTTTCTAATATGCTCGCAAAGCTTTCTTGAAAGCCAGAGATTTTATTTTTTTTTCCTTCCATCCTGAACACATGAGGTATTTTCATTTCGTAATGAATGCATGTTATGTCCAACTTCCAGAAAGCCTTTCATGTGAAAAAATAAAATAAAATAGCAAAGATTTTTTTCAGCTGCTGAAGTGAACAGGGTGGAAGTAATCATAAAACAAAATGATGGCATATTTGCTCTGTGCTCAGGGGTCGAGTGGCATCTTGTATTGGCTGAAATGGCACCTGATAATAATCGTACGTGCAAATCTCTCAGGCTGGGGCAACAGGGAGAGGAGCCAATCTCTGTGTCTCCATAGAGCTGGAAGAAATCTCAGATATTTCTGTTTGTCTGCAGAACAGCTGGGGACTTCTCAGACATGAATCTAATTAAGCATATTCCTTGCCACAAACACTTCAAGTCTTGTTTTGGAGATCCAAATGTCTTTCCAAGGAATATTGCTTTCGTGCAGCTTGTAATAATTTATTTATTTATTTATTTACTTATTTTTGCCTGGGCAAAATATAATTACTGTTACAGGCTCAGTGCAAAATTTACTCAATAATATTGATTGATATCTGGGTATCAGCAGAATGTTGTGCATTAATAATAACCGAGTTAAATCCTTCAGCTGTTTCATAGATTCATAGAATTGTTTAGGTTGGAAGGGATGTCAAAGATCATCTAGTTCCAGCCCTCCCGCCAAGATCAGGGACACCCCTGTGCTAGACCAGGTTGCTCAAG
>WEIS01005779.1:0-19204 GCA_013389965.1 Todus mexicanus | reverse complement strand
GGGGCGGGGTGTGCGGTCCGGCCGGCTCCGCGCCGTGTCTGGCGTTCCGCTCTTCCCTCCGATTTTTCCCCCTTTTTATTATTTTTTCCCTTTTTATTATTTCCCTGCCCTCCCCACCCCGCGCCAGATCTTTCTCTGCGCGCCCGGAGCGCGGAGCCGGGGCTCCGTTACCCGGCGGCTCCACACAGGTGTGCCCTTCCATCAGTTTTGCGGCGCTGTCCGAGCCGCCCCGCGGCCCCTGCCCTCTGCCGCCAGCCTGGCTGGAGCAGCGCGCTGCCACCTGCTCCGCTTTTACACCTTCAGCGTTCCTTTTGTACCAGTAGAATGACGGAGCGCTTTCCCTTGCCCATTTCTTCGCAGAGAGAAGCAGGACTTTGAACCTTCTTCCCGTGGCGCTTGGCTTTCTTTCTTTCTTTCTTTCTTTTTTTTTTTCTTTCTTTCTTTCTTTCTTCCGTCGGAGGAGGAGGAGGAGGTAAGGTTCGTGTCATGTAAAATTACCCTTTTTATTTCTGATGTTCTGCTAATGTGGCTTCTGTAGGCGTACATCTTGGAAGCTGAGCTGAGTTCATGCATACTTTCATGCATTGCAACATAATACCGGAGCTGATTAATAAACGGTAGCGCCAGGACTCGTACGCCGTCAGGATTGTGTCTGTCAAACCGACATCCCCGCTACGTTCTGCCACTGTTACAGTCTTCGCAGTTTTAAAAGAACTGTAGATAATTCTTCAAGATTTTGAAACATTTAGTTTATAGTGCTATTGCTGTGGTTGTCACCTTCGCTTTATGTCAATTTTGAGACTCATTTCTTAAGGATGTCTCTATTTTCTGCCTTATTTGCACATTGATAGCTCTACCAAATCACTAGTCACAGCAACTTTTTCCTCCGAAAGAGGCATATTAAAATGTGGAAGCCTAAGACTAATCTGTTTTGCAGGACTTTTCAGCTCTTTGATTAAAGGGGAATAAGAAGTTTGTTTCGAGATTCCTGTTTATGTAGTTCTGTTGATTCTATTAACATGTGGGACTTGAGGTTTGCTGGTCCCTTCATTTTTACTGAAGGTACGTATATTCAAAGGGATGGGTAAGTTCTTGGTATCGGGGGTTTGTCTGCTTTGCAGCGGCCAGTGAAACAATACAAGTGCAAGCTGATATTAAAATTCTGTACTTTATATATTTTGGTCACAATTTCTTGGAAGCTGAGTTGTTAATGCGATAGGAGGAACATTTAGTGTTCGGTTCTTAACGATGGGTTGGATTTACAGGCTGGCAGTGTGCTCTTCTCCTTATTTAATTTAAGGCTTGTGAATTTAAATTCGACTTGTATAAATAAATAATGAAAGTCACTATTTTTATAGCCTTCAGTCCGATATGCTGGTCCTGCAAAGCTGTTTGAAATGGTCTTTGCTTACTTTAGTAGTCACACTCCAGGAGGGTTTTTGACATGAGGGGAGCTTGGATGTGAGATGACTGCACAAAATGTGGTGATCCAAAATGTAGCAATATTTGAACTTGCATATTTGTTTTTCTACACTGGTTTCATTTGCCTAATTTCATTTAGGGTACGCAAACATATGCGGTATGGCATAAAGTAGCTTAATAAATCAGTGCATGCACACATAATAGGGATCAGCTGTGAATAATTTCTTTCTGGGAGGGGGGAAAACAGGCAGGGTGATCTTGAAAATAATAGCAAACTATATTTTAAAAGTACAGCCCCTGGTAGGCTCTAACTGTAAGTGGTTTGTCTGCAGGTGGCTTGTAGTGGATGGAGTTAAACTTGAGTATCTTGGATATGACACACCTTAATTTAATTATTTTAATAGCTACTTTCTGGGGAAACTTTAAAATCTAACGATCCTGCCTTTATTGCCGCCTTTAAAGATCTAATCGTTCTTGTGTGTGTCTCAGATGGAAAACTTAGTGCAAGGAGAGGCAACAGATTGGTTCCGTTGTACGATTTTGTTGGGGTTTTTGGAGAGTACTTAAAAGCTTATGATGGATAAGGCTGTCTTGCCAAAGAATGCTGGCACAGGTGTTCGTCATTATTGTAATGAAGAGCCACAGAAAATGTCGTCTTTCCCCGGGAACGGGGAAGGGAGCTGCATTCCGAGAGCTCGGCAGCTTCTGCTTGGCTTTTTACAGTGGCAGGTGAGGGGGAGGCTGTTCTCTCAAAACCTTGGTGATATTTCTTTATCGGAATACATGACCTTAGACACTTACTGAGTAATCTGTTTCTCCTCTTCAGTTTGTGAATATATTACCAAGAGATCTGGGTGTGATGTTAAAGGGTATCTTCTTTAAAAACAAAACCAAACTGTAATAATAATATAATCCCCGGCCATATACTCTATTCTGCTTAAAGTTGTCCCTATAAACAAAATCCTAAGACTCAGCTGGTAGTGGAAATTGCTGCTAGAAACATTTGCTAAGAGATGTTTTATACAGTGTACTTTAAAATATTAACAACTTATGTCCATTTTGCTCTGTACGTGTGACTATTTCTCTTTTTAATTAAGCATGAAGACAAAAAAAAATTATCCATTTCTCACCTTTGTACTGGAAATAAAACTAATTAGCTTAGGAAGAGGAGGGAGGGGCTTGTGCTTTTCTGTGTTAGATCAATACATTACTAGCTGAGCTAAACCAATGCATTTGGAGTATTGGCTGAAGCATCGGCAGTAAACCAGGGGCACTTTCCTGCAGACGCTGTGCTGTTGCTGGCTTCCCCGGGGTGTAGCACTGGGAGTTGCGGGGTCCGTGCTTGCAATGGAAGCACAGCGTTTGGTGGCTCTTTGCCTAGGTGAACGATCTCAGAAAGAGTTCTACAAGACACCCGTAACTTCACTGCTGTTTCTTCTGCCTGTTCTTACTTTTCCCGAGTGCTTACTAGCACTTTGGGTTTGCAGTCTGAGACCGAGGTGTAAACTTGCCATTGCCCAGGATAACTCTTCTGTGTTTAGCTATGGGGTATTAGGTAGCTTAGGCAGACTTTTGTTTTTCTATGTAAAATCACTTATTGTCTGCTAAAAGAAATCAGTCTCAGTCCTTTTTTGAATTGCATCGGCAAACCTCTTTAGTATGTGGAATAAAACCATGCACAGGAGCGCAGCTGGTGAGCCCTTCAAGCACGTAGTTGTTATATTGGACATGTAACTCTAAAGATCTTGACAGTATCACAGGAGACCCTGAAACTGTATTTCAGTTTCCGTAAAGTTTCCTGCAGTTAACTTAAACGGTACGATTTGTTTGAATTTGTTGGCATAATATGGACTAAGTTAAGAATGTCTTTAGAGTTGATTTCGCTTACAGCTCCATGGGCATATGCAGCAAATAGACTCTCCTAATGGTTGACGTTAGTGGGAAAAGATGAAAAACTGGTCTCTTTGACATCTAAACAAGTTTTTCACTTAAAGTGAGCCACGTCTAGTGTTAGTTGTCTCCTTATTGTGAAAGAGGAGCACCTCAGCGGGAAGGAAGGCTGTGACTGCCCGTACCGCTTTATGGGACGTGCATGTGCCTGTAGCTTTCCGTACGGTGGCAAATTCCCTTTCGACCGCAGGTGCTGCAGTGTGGTGGGAGCTCCCGTAGCTGGAATCTGGCCTCCAGTGTGGGTGTTAGAAGTGGGTGACTTTTAATAGCAGCATTGTGTTCAAAAGGGTTTGTGTTTTAGCTATTTATATGTATATTTGCAGTCCTTATGATCGGTATTTGCGAGAGCTTGGCATTATCTCTCTGAGGAGAAGTGCAAAGCCAGGTAGCCTTTCTAGTTTTACACCCAAAGAGTTCTTTTTAACAGTTCGTAATTACTGGTTTTTATCAGTACTAGAGCTTTTTAGAGTCTGTTCTTTAGTGTGGATAATGCAGATGCGAATGATTGCTGAAGCTGCTTTCTGCAGGTTGAAGTGAATCTATATGTACAGCCAGAATATTTTTTTTTCTTTTTAATATATATAAATCATTGTTTGAGGGGGAAAAACAAGCCAATTGGACCTTTCAAAGTGAAAGCAAATCATCGGAACAGAGAGTTTACTATCCTAATAAACTTGTGACTGATTACTCCCCTATACTTCCCAAAGGAGATGCATCTTCCTGATCTCTTTCTCTTTTTCCCCAACGGAGCAAAAACTGTCTGCTTCTTTTTAATAGGCGTATCTTTTTCGCAGTATTTCTCAGCGTTTCTATCACAGATCAAGAACCCAGCATTTGCCTCTGGAATATTTTCTGCTCACATCTACTGAACTTTTCATGCCCTTCAGATTTAATTTTGTATAGAATAATGCACGGTGTAATACGTAGGTCCTCTGTTTTCAGTTAAGCTGTGTTAGGTAACTGCATTCTTCTTTCATATCCAATAGCAAAGTATCAATATCCCAATGGTTGTGTGCTGGGGTAAAATAGCTACAGGCTTGGCTGCTACTGTAAAGCCAAGAACTAACATTTTAGCCTCTGTGATAAATAAAACTGAGGTTGCAACTGTTGGCGTATTGGAGTTGCACTAAATAACGCTACAGCGCTGTTTATTCCTGGTTTCATTGGATAATACGCAGCTATAAAACCTGCTTGAAGGTTTTATTAAGACTACTCTGTCATTATGAAAAGGTGCCTGCAATTTCTTTATGATATTGACTGTGCAAGAATTACTTTGTTTTGCTGAGTTCCTGACTGTTGTCTAGGGGAGGATCTGACCCTTTCCCAGCTTTTGTAGGCACTGGGTTCCATGAATGTCTCTTGGGAAGAGGACAGCTCTAGGTAGAGCCTAAGTTTCAAAAGTTATTTTTAAGGTGGGTTGGGGTTTTTTTTTCCCCTCTTTGCTTTTTCCAAAGTTTATTTCAGTACTTAATTTCCTGCCTCAGTTAAAATTCAGCTGCTATTCTCTGTGGTGTATACCGTGCTACTGTGTCCCTAAGTAAAAGTTAAGCCATGGTCACCCAGATGGTTGTCTGAGGAGAGGCTGCAGAATGACTGAGAGACTTTGGTACTGGCTGAGAAGCTGATGGAAAGGCTTGGCAGTATGGAAGGGACTAGGAATCTAGAGTCCTGGGCTTGTTTTCTCGTTAAGTTCCTGGCACATCCTATGATCTGGATTTCTTCGCATAACCTCAGTGCCTCTGTTTACCTAACCCTTTGCTTTTCTCAGAAATGGCCCGATTTAAACTGGTGTCCATACTCGAATAATTCATTAGACTGTTAAGCTTTTGAGCAAAAGCAAGTTATTAATGCTATTGCTGAGTCATTAGCTAAATTGCCATTAAAATTCCATATTCCACAGATCTTTCATTTCCGTAGGCACCTGTTTGTGGTGAGTCTCTTAGAAAACATGAAACTGAACACTGCCAGTGGGCTGTGGTGCTAACACAGCGTCTGTGGGATTTAGCAAACACGCTAGATCAGTGGGTGAAGAACCCCTTGCATTACTCAGTCTGTAGTCCTTGTTTGTAAGAGAAACTTGCTGTCTATATTAGAGACAAATGCTCTCTATGTTCCATTTCCCTGTTCCCCACGTGTCCATTTTTTACCTTTGTAGGATCCATCAAGGAGCAGAGGCAGTGAGGTCCACAATGGGGAGAATGAATCCAGCGGTCCGTCCTATCCAGTACCCGCCTGAGTGCAGGAAGAGACCTTGTACAAAGCCAGAATGCAACTGGGCTTGCAGCTTCTCTTACCTGTAGTAAGTCCTATTGGGAGTTAATGGTCAGTAATTAGTTTTGTGTGTGTTATGATTCATGAAGGAAGCCGTTACAGTAGTGGTGCTTTCTGATGTGGTGCTGGGCTCTGCCTCTAACAAAATGCTGAATTCGTGTTTCCAGCCACATCAGCTGTTTAGGCCTGTTTCTGTTACGAAAATCACGTGGTGCGGGTAACAAACACTGTAATAAGTACGCTCTTTTTTCCTCCTTTTTTTTGCCCTCTCCAGATGAGCTCAGCGAGACTGGTTTAAGCAGTGCTGAAGAACGGAGAACAGAGTTGGAAGGCAGGAGCTATTTCAAAGCAGGTTTCTTCTTCTTTCTGTAACACCGAAAAATGAAGACTTGATAAACTTGATTAGGTAGAGTATTGATAATGGTGTAATAGCAGTAATATCACACTGCTGTATTGTCTAGGGGTCATGTGGAGCTGCATTAATTACCCAAGCATATACTGTCAGCTTAAATGCACGTTATGACTACATCGAGAAGGTGGGTACTAGAGGAAATGCTACTAGATTTTTAAAACCCGTGTCTGTTCCTTTTTCATCTCTTTCCATAACCTGTAGTTCCTTTGTTTCTTGAGAAAGGTGGGATGAAGAAAAGTATCTTTTCATTCAAGAAACTGAAGCTAGTTTAACTTCTGACAAGAGAGACTTCACAGTCCTCTTAGCTGTTACAGCACCCGAATGCTTTGTCCAGCAGAAAATAACACTATAGTGCTGACCAAGAACCCTCCATGAACATCTGTAGTGCCGCGACTCATGCCGCTCTTTCTTCTCAAGGCTTCCCTTGTCAGGGACCAGTTGCGAAATGTCTGTTGTGGCACAACCCTCTGTGACCTCTTGCATCCAGGGATGGAATTTGTGAGTCTTTTTCGGTCTGTAACTTATGGGATCTCCCTCCTCAAATATTGCCAGATTGATCTGACAGTGTGGTGTGGGAGATGTGAATGACTTAATTATTTATTAAGTGCCTTGCCATGGAGGGGAAGAGTCATTGCCTTCCTTTTTAAAAACAGGAGGACTGGCCTGTAGGCAGAATGGATCTCTTCTGTCTTCTGTGATTCTTGACCCACCTAATTAGGTGATTGTCATGGGAAATGACAACCTGGCTCAGAGGAGTGGCACTGGGGAAAGATGCCGATATGTTCGGTATGACTCACGGCTTCTCCCTCCCAGAATGGTTTAATGTAGTGAGCAGTGTCTCCCTTCTGCGAGCGTCGCTTGGCCGGTGAGGAGCTTTAGAACGGCTGATGAGCCTGAGGCTGGCTGTCTATCGGTTAGCTTCATTATAGATCTCATCCAGGGAAAAAGTGAGGTACCGCAGCTCATTTCCAGGAGCTACTTTCGTTTTTAGCCATTACTCACCCTCTGCCTCCTCCCGCTTCCTTGCACAACGGTGTGGCCTTTCCCCGGGTTAAGCTGATTCACTTCACGGCTGGCATTTGCAGTTTTCCTGCACTTACCCTCTAAGGCAGTTACTGTTTCTTGTGGGCTAAGACTTCAGTTTCTTTCTTTTTTTTTCAATAGTTTATTTTGCTAGAAAATTGACTGTCCTGTTGCTGCAAACAATAGTGGTTTTGATGTGTATCAATAAAGAGTTAGAGATGTGTGTTTGCTATGTAGAAGATAAAGAGACTTAAAGCCTACTTTAAAGGAAGGCAAACCTTGGAGAGGTATACTTAGATGTATAATATGCCCTATTCTTTCATTTTTAAAAACAGTATTAAGAGATTTCTTTTCTTGAAAAAAAATAATAAGCAAATAATTTCATCTTTGTGATTGCATTTCTTTTTTTTTCTGCTTTAGTCTCACAGTTGTGAGATAAATATTCAGAAATATGAGTTGGTAAGGTTAATGTGATTAAAATGAATATGTGATAACGGGCTCTGCACATGAAAGATTAAGAGCTCAAATTATAGACTCCAGAGTGAAACACTCCATGAGCATTTGCGCATTTTGTTTGTGCAAGGAAGGCAGGCTTAGGCCCACGGCTTCAGTTGCGCAATGATTTCATCCTGTCTGCTGCTTTTTTGTCTTGACTGATCCACACAAGTCTCTGGAACGCTGTAGTTTCAGGGTGAAAACGTAGCGTGAGGTAGAGGGACAAATGAGGAAACAATTTCAATCCAAGCATTAGCATTACTCTGTAAAAAATAGATTTGTTTTTCACAAATTATTCACATCTAAAAAGACCAGTTTATAGCATTTTGACTGCACAGTAGTTAATGCTCTATGTATAAATTGATCCTTTATACCAATGTAATTCCATATACAGCAGTTAATCTCTTTGAGTGCAAGTTGAAAATATATTCTCGATTACTTTATGTAGGTTATGACTTTCTTTCCCTTGTACTCTGCAGTGGTTACTTACACTGAAGTTGAGTTGGTGTGTGCTTAATGAAAATTAGACGCGAAATGCAATACGTAGAGGACAAAGAAGCATTGAAATCCTTATTGCTCTTAAAAAGACAAAGGTACCTCAGACAACTCCCCTTTCTTAATCTCCTGAGAATTTGATGTGTAATTCTGTTAGGAGCAATTTGGAGTGAATGAAATTTGTAGTATTTTTAGAAATAGTGCCAGATATTATTGCTCACCTTTTGCAAAGCTTAGTTTTGTTTTAAGATGCTTTGCATTTGAGAGGCTAATTTATTGACAATCTTCCGTTGAGAAAGAAAAGCATTGTGAACTGTCCGTGGAGAGAGGAGCCTAGCTGTTAGGTCTGAGATTTGCTAATGTTGCAACCCTTGAAATAAAGTGTTTGTTTACATAACAGCCGTGGCATTTCTCCTCTTCCTTGTGGTTTTGTCCAAGGAGATGTTGTGAGTGGCAATTGCAGTGACTGCTAAGTGTTTAAATGATGACACCATTATGTGAAGTGATTTTGAAATGAGAGATTCCAGCCAAGAATTACATCTGCTCTCATCTCCTTCAAATCATACTCTCTGGCTGTGCAGATTATGATTGATTTGTTTGTGACAGATTGCAGGAAACAGTCATTGATTTTTCAATATTTTACCTTAAAATTATTTACAGTTGTAACCAAGGGGAGGTATTTCCATGGGCTGTCAGCCCCTGAAAGACTGGGATAATATTCCCTGCTCCCTGACAAGACAAATTACCCGTAATGAGTGCAGTAGCTGAAGGGTATACTTTTATTTTAAAATATGTCAATAACCCCAGTGACTAAACGAATATTGATTCAGCATAATGAAGCCTGAGTAATGTGAAAATGAGCTCTTCAAGGAGCATGGTAAAGACTTTCTTTTCAGCTTGTAGCAAGAAGCTTTTCATTCTTTACTGCTAGGTAGTTGAAATGTGCAGTCTTAAACAAGTCATCCTTAAACAGCGGGAATATGCAGAATAATCTAACAAAAGAATTTGTTGGTGTTCTTCTGTTGTTGGGTTTTTTTCTATTTTTTCCCCCATGTTCTTTTTCTTCAATGTGTTTCAGCAGAACAGACATTTAAAGAGAAAAATGCAAGTTATCAAGAGCAGAGGTAGAATTACTCTCCTTACTAATGTCTTTTGCAATAATATTCTTCAGCGAGCCTAATGGCATTTTTAAAATGGATTCTGCATATATGGGCATGGAAATGTATCTAAATAAACTGTAGATTTAATTTCATACTATTGACTTCTTGGACATCTTGATGTGTGTTCTGTGTGATCGGTCTAATATTCTTGTCCTTTAACAATTTAGAATAGCTGGTTTATGAGAACCTAGATATACTGTGATACTAAACTCAGTTACCGTAGTGCACATTTTTCTTTCCGGTGCCTTGTAACACTGCTTGTTTTTTACCAAATGAGAATTTTCAAGTGGTAATTCATTTAAATTACAGTAATTTATGCAGTGCCATAGGTGTGGTATGGAAAAGCTTCTAATAGATTAATACGGATGTACTTCAATTGTTCAGGGTAAGGATTAGATTAAAGACCATGTTGAGGTACAATTTTTTTAACATTAAAAATATTGAACGCTAGAAAAAAGCCCTATAATCTAAAGGGATCAATTCGTCATTTGTATTCAAGAGCATCGTGCAATATTGGGAAGGCTCTGCAAAAGCACTGGGTATAAATAGCTGTATAATCCAGACATAATACAAAAAAAAAAGAAGATATTTTCTTGAAGATATGTATGTATAATGTGTCAATTATGAAATAATGTCATTAGCCAGAAGCATTTAGTGAGCATGTTTGGGCACGAAAGCGACTCTCCTTATTTTCTGAGGACTGACTTCAATTGCATCCAGCTAGCTTGTGAAAACCTTCAGAAGGATGTTTTCCGATCAGCACACAGGTGATTTTTCCAAATGTCATTCGTTTAGCAGAGCTGGAAGATACTGCAGGAGGCACTTGAGAACCTGTGGCACTGTGAGTTAAATGGCAACCCCAGAATGTGAGATAGGTTCCTGGTTTTAATTTGTTAATTTTCAGAAAAAAATGTGAAGTGATGTACGTTTGAGTGCGTTACAATGAGTGCGTTACTCTTGAGAGAGTTCGTGCTTAACACCGGGGATTTGAAGAGTATCAGAGAATCATTAATAATGAGGGAGCAATAACCTCAAGCAAGCAGGAGAATTTGGGGCTCTTGGAAATGAAGGTTCAACAGGTCGCATTTAACTGCCCAGTGGTATTTTACACTTCCCAGCTTCTCTGTCTGTCCTCTTTGTTTCTGTAGCTTTTGTTTTTTTGGCCAGCAGCGGGAGATGGGCAGGGAAGGTCCCCTTTCGGTAGCTTTCCTACGTAGTGAGGAAGAGGGCAAGCGGTTCAGGGCTGGGTGCCAGTCCTGGTGCAGACTGAAGGGCAAATAGATGTTTGTTTTAACTACATCTCCTTTTCCTGAATAACACCACAGGAGCTCCATGGTACCAAACGGAACAAAAGCGGATACTGCGGGAGGTGCTGCTGTCAGTGGGCTCTGCTTGCTGGTTGCAAGACAGGTCACATCTCTGGCTTTGCTGCCTTCCCTGAAGATGAGTTTGCTTATTAAATACCCACCTGCCTGGTGTTCTGGTTCAGGCCTGAGACATGTCCCGGGCACATCCCTGGCTGTAAGAAGTTGACGAAAGGTCTACAAGCCTTGTGGGTGATACCAGAGATTTCTGCTGACAGTACCTCAGAAGCTCTTATTATTCACACGTCTCCTTTTAGCGTTATAACTGCTGCAATTGCTAGTCTACTTTCAGGTGACTACGGAGGAGAAAAAAAAACCCCAACAAAACAAGCAACAAACCCAAGTCATTAATTAGTTAAAAGTTCTTGTGGCATTTGGGATCTCCTAGGAGCAGAACGTAAACCCAGTTGCTGTTCAGTTTGGTGAAAGCAAAAGCAGAAAACACTATGAAATGAAGGTCACGGGCAAGAACAATCTCCTTTGTGTTGGAAAAGAGGCTGTTGGTAAATTGAGAAGAGCTAATATTTAGCAGTTTTATGTTCCTCAACATTTGTAGACTTGCAAATCTTGACCCATTTCAAGCCTGACATGAAGACAATGTCTCAGCAGGTTCTTGTAGTGTGAAGGTGGTGCAATGTTAATGGTGTGGGTGTTTTTGTGTAACAGTTCAGATCTCTATACTTATTAAATTGTAAGATTCCACTATGAGTAAAGTGGCAACCAAGACCACTCGTTGATTTTTTTTTTTAAAATTACTTTTTTCTTTTTCTTTTTTTTCCTATTTATTCTGCCTCCATGTAAATGCAGGTGATGGAAATTATGCTTACTAGCTAAGCCTCCCCCTGCCTAAATTTATTTGTTTGAAATTTAAGAACTGATATGTTATGAAGGCTGAATCAGAGCAGCCCGTTAGTGGGCAGACAGCACTATGTAGAATTTGTTCGTCTAAATGTCATGGTTAGTTGAAACAATTCTTTGAGCCCTACCTAAACAGTGCACGTTTAAGTTGTTGTTTCTTTTTGGTTTAATTTATGAATGAACAGTTGCTTTTATCAAAAGCAGTTCCATATGTGCAGAATATTCACATTTTCTTGGATTGACCGTATTCTAAAAGCTCCGGCTAACTTGAGTGTTGATAGTATTGCAGAGGCTTTGGTGTGGTGGTGTGTGGTTTATGGCAAACTGTTAGAGGGAGATAATATGAAAAATGGATAAATATGAGGAGGATCCGGGATGCTTTGAGAGCCTTGCCTGACGGCAGTGGTTAGAAAAACCTGGCTGACTTCACACACGAGTGTTGAAATCTATGTCTGGAATTACAGAGACAAGTTGAGAAGCATAAACTAAATTGATTGTAGATTATTTTCCTTTGTAAATGCTGGGAGAAGATGTGTTCCGCTTTGCTGTGGCCTTTAAGGAGGGTCCATAATGTCCTGTGTTGTTTTGTTAACTTCTCTTTTAATATGAAGTGTCATTCCCAAAATGAAGCAATGTCCTTGAGCTGGTGACAACAGCTGGAGTTGCAGAATTCATAAATAATTCAGAGAGGGATAGAGAGTAGGGGATTTTTAAATTTTTTGGGGGGTCATTTGAATCTTTATTATGTGCACACATTTCATTTTAGATATGGCATCATTTGGATTCATTTGGTATGATGATTGCACTGACCTGTCATATTTATTTTGATGTCCCTTTGAAGGACCATATGCTCTGTCCTCGGCACGAAAAGGATGCGAGTTGCTAACCGAAAAGGCAGCAATGTTCCTGTAGGGATGAAGGCCCCAGCAGACACGTCGGTAGATGTACAGCTGCAGTGCAGGAGAAGAAAGTGTAGCTGTGACGTCAGTGTGGTGACTAAATGGCAGCATAGCCTGGTGCAAGGTGGAAGAAAGGGCAAAACCCGATTGTACAAGGTGTTGTGCAGCATTAAAAACTCAGCTGTCACCGAGGGCCAGTTGGTGTGAGGAACCTGGCATGTGGAAGATGGAAAAAGATGAAAGCCAGCGAGAAATCTGCCAAGGTGGAGGTGTGCCATGGTGGCTTTAATGTGGGAATACAATTAATTACTTTGCATGTTGGAAATGGGATTGCCATGCACACAGCCTTCTGGGGTTGCACGGGAGTTAGTCTGGTTTTGCGAGACTCAGGTCTTTTTCTTTGCACAATCCATGCTCTCCTCTCTTATTTGCTTAGTCAAACAAAATCCTGGGTAATGTTTCTTGGGAAGACGTGCAATTGTAGTTTTCCTCTTCTTTAGTTCTGTTGTAACTGTTGTGTCTGCTCCTTCCCTTATTTCCGTGGTTTGTTTCCATGGACAAGTGGTACATTTCCCAGAAGTTACGGAGAAATCTACCAGGTTCAAATTCAACCATGTCCCAAAAGTAACGAAATGCACAATAACAAGTAATGTCTGATACTTACTAATTCTCTGTCTGGGATTAGTGATTCATAGCTGGTGGGTGACAGGACCTTATTAATGTTACCTTTGTATGCACTGTCAACCTGATAGGATGTGACCACTACGGTATTTTCATGGCATAAGGTGTAATCACAGTGGTGAGTGGTGATTTGTATCAAGTAGATGGTCTATTGTGCTCCTGCCAGTGGCAGAAGGAAGCCAATTAAGGGCAGGTTAGTGAAATGCAATAACTAGAAGCTGTGAATGCGGATGGTAACTATGCAAAATTGTTTCTTTTCTAGACCCTGCCATCAATGACTGAGCCTCCCTGAAATCTTCTTATCAGTTACTGCCGAGATGAGAAGGATAACAGGAGGGAGGAGTCCTTAAGTGGTTTTAATGACAGTTAATTTCATCTGTTTATCAAATGGCAGGTTGTTTTTTCCTCAAAACTCGATTGTCATGACAAGATGCTTTTGGAAGTCATGTTTGTAAAATAAAACTGACAATTTTTAGGCTTACAAAGAGCTATTGTATCTTTCTATACAATGTTGTCATTATGGGAAACCGCTGGAAAGTCTTTATTTTTGAAGTAATTTAACTTGCATGCTTCATTCGTTTACTTGAATGTCTGTTGAATGCCATGTGAAAAGTTTCTTGCCAGAGTTCTTTTAGTCAATGAAATTGTTATTCATACAATGCTCAATTTATTATTGTCTCAAATACTGTTGCCTTAGCCTCCTGCAAAAATGTTTCTTTTTAGTAATTCTTAAACAAATAAGGGATGAATGAAGTTTTGTCCCCTTCGTGTTTTGATCGACATATTTTTCCTTTCAGTGAAAGCATCTTCAGTTTTCAGAATGACAGTATTACAAAGAAAGGTGCTTTGCTTTTTTTTCCTCTCTATTTTCTGTTGGGGAAAAAAAACTTTTGTGTGGTGATTTTTAAAATATATACACTGCCAAGTCACAATTACTGGAAGGGGAGGCAGAAGCTGTTGGGAATGTCATGTTATGCCAAATTAAGAATTATTAGCTCTTACTTTCTCTGCAATCTCTTCGACTAGAACTCGACCTACTGTGTCTGGCTTATACTTTGATTCTAGTGGAACTAATGTGTCCTTGGAGTAGCATTTTAGAGTAACTTCAGACTCATGTTTTTTTCACAAGCCTGCTTTAAACTGCTGGGATTAACTTCAGAGAAGGCAAGAGCTCCAGCCTCCTTTGCCAGCAGCTGTGCTGGTGAGAGGAGGAGGCTTCACGCAGGCTGCCGTGCTCGCTCTCTCCCAGAGGCTGTTGCCCCTGCTAGGGACGCAAAGTGAACTGTTTCCCTGAGCGCACCCAGACTTACTTCAGCCAACATTAATCGTGTTATCAGATACTAGTTAACTTGTACCCTGGGTCATTGGGATGAAAGGGCGGGGAATGCCCAGACCGGCTGCACAGCTGGTGTATCTGGGAAGGGGGTGTGTTGACAGCAGGGTTGTGGAGGAGCTGCTGGTGGTGTAGGCTTTTCAGCAGGTGCAGTTACAGATGTGGTAAAAATCAGAGCTGTGCAGTTCTGTTGTGTAATATTCACATTCTGGGGACATACTGCATGATATGAAATAAACCTGCGCTCTTTGACTTGCTGCTTGTGTGTGCCAGTCTGAGCGGAGAGAACTGGCGTGGGGATGTGTATTACAGCACACGTCTTTCAGGAAAACGTAACTGGTTAAGGTGCTTGAATGGTACAAATGTTCCCATTCTCTGGAGGACACACTGTTGTGCTTTGCTTATCAGAGAGGCTGTCTCAACCAACACGTGCCTCAGGAGAACTGGTTTTGGCAGTTAGTGCCTTGGGCTTCCTTTAGTGAAGAGGGGAGAACATCTCCAGCAGGAGGGGGTCACCCCAGCCACTGCTGCTTCTCTGTCTGGTGTTGCATCAGTGGATACTGGTGAGAGTCTGGTGAGGCATCCAAGCTCTTGGTGATCCCCCATACCAAAATTAGAGTGGTACAGATGATCTGTAGTCCTGGAAGGCAAACTGAGTAAAACCAGTGCAATAACCAGCTCCTTCAGCACTGACCCTTCTTACCAGAAGGCTGTGGAGTGTACGTGCTGCCCCATGGACAGTGTACAGAACAAGAGGCTTTCTGATCTGTCAGAAACCTGAGGGCAGCCACTCTGCTTGTGTCTTCCCTTGGGGCACTGCTAGATGAAAAGAAGTTGGTTTGGTCGTACGAAGGACAGAACCTTCAGCTCAGCTGGCATTGCATCCAGTAGCTTTTAACTGGCCCTGTGCTAAAGAATGAGACAATGTGCACTGACCTTTCTGCTGTGCCATGCGTAAGGAAGGAAGATAACGTACTACAGCTGGAAAGGAACTGGAGTGTAAGGGGAGGGTGCTGCTAGCACGCAAAGAACCCGCTCCCCTGTCTGGTTTATCCTCAGTGGCACTACCATGTCATAACACCTTCAGATTGGAGCCTGCATCTGATGTTCCCCGAGCTGTGGGTCTGAAAAATAGCAACACGAAGAGATGAGGCTTGGCAGGTCTTAGAAGTAAAGCTTACAAAGAGGTTTGAGAGCGTGCACAAACTTCGAAGTTGCTAATAATTTAAAATTGTATGTAAAAAAGAAGTAGATATGACATGACAGTGTGAAACCTATTGCTTTTCTGCCAAGTTTTGAGTGAACTTGGCTGTGTTCTGCTGAACGTTGAGAAAATGTTGGACTCTTCAGTCAAATTCTTACCCATGTTAGCCTGTGCTTGCAGCGTAGAGCTTGGTGCTTGCGTAGTTCAAGGAGGCAAAGCGCCAACCACATAGTTTCCAAAATCCTCAGCTTGTTCCAGATCCCGTCTCCGCAGCTCGGCGCTGGAGGCGGGTGCAGCTCCAGGTGTGAGCTGTGCCCTGTGCCGGCAGCCTGGGCTCTCAGCAAGTCTGCCAAGTTCAGAAGCAGTGTGCCTCCTCTGAAGACTGCCAGGTCTCCCCTGATCATGAGCTAAGGGTGAATGAGCCCACACGGCTCTTTGAGACAGCCCATAATTCATACTTTTTTATCCTAATACAGACTGTCGTAGTAGCGAGATTAAAATATTCAATGAAATGCTTGTGATTACCTAATAATCTTTTTGCCTGTCTAAGTGGTAGTATAAACTGCTATTGTAAAATATGTCTTACGTGGAGCGTTGTCAGGGATATGTTACGCCAATGAGTAAAATTTTATGTCCGAGCGTTTAAAATGATCAAATACTATAGTTAAGGCTGTCATACTGTTTATGTGGCACTAAAAAGAAAACAAAATAGAATTTCAGGGCAGACAGATTTTTTTCTTATGAGTACTCCAAATAATAGGTTGGTTTCAACTAGACTTCCTGGCTCTCCAGTGGTTGCTGCATTCGGTATGAATCTATCGGGATCCCACGCATGGATTATTACAAACCCAGGATTTCTGTGTACGTTTTCCACAAGTATGTTGGACAAAACATAGCTTACCTTCTTAACTGCTAGTATACGGTTAGTTTTAACTCCTTTAACTTCAATTCAAACTTGGCTGAATAAAATGTGCGTTCCTGAGCACAGTCTTTACATCTGTCATGGGGCAGTTGATTGTGTATGACTGTTTCCATACTCCAGACAGAGCAAAACATTTTCAAGGCAATACGTGTTGACAATATGCAGAGATAAAAATCAGTTAGTGACAAACTCTCAAGGTGCAAACATTGAATAAGAGCAATGAATCATTAGTAAGGGGATAGTAGATTTTCTATCTTTTGAACAAAATGGTTTTATAGAGGTATATTCTTGAACAAATGGCTGGCTGAGGTAGAGGTGTTCTGTGGCTTTCACTACACCTGGGGTCAGACTGGGTCATCTTAGTCGTCCTTTTGGCTCGGAAGGAAGGAAGGCGTCTTGCCGTAACAAATACCTTCACAGCATAGCGGCTTCCACTGCAAAGTTACTCAAATTTACTTACACTTCTTTTTAAAAAAAGATTGGGGGACTAAGGAGGTGTCACTTAAGAGCTAATTTGGCGAGATTCCTGTCTCCTAACACCCTGCATTTTTCAAAGATCCTCTGACCTAACTGCTTGGCGCAGCAAAGCGTTGCCTTTTGTTGGCTTTAGGTGGGTTCCTTATTTCATCCATCCCTCCCCCTGCCCCCACTGAATTAATCAAATAGCACATGATTTTTATATTTTTTTTCCAGAGGAAACATCTTCTGCAAAGTGTATACTCCTGCAAAGTGTGTACTCCTACAAAGTGTAACGTTGCCTTGCTGCTAGAAATAATTATTAGGTTTAAAATAATCTGACAGCATCCCACTGAGTATAAATTAGGTTTGTTCTCTCCTAAGATTAGTTAGCTGGCACCCATTCACTAGCACAGTACAAAAAAATGATTGCAAGTTGATCGCATCCGGTTATCTGCCTTTTTTCTTTTTAATGGGCTTTTTGTTGCCGTGCTGTCACCCAGGTTGAAATAAATGTGTGCAAGTCGTACGTTTCCCAGTTCCCTACAGCCTGGGGGATGACGTTGGGTCTCCTGCACCATGAAAGGACTTGGGAGCAGAAGCGTTTGGAGAAGGGGAGAGATTGTCTGCACTTAGATTTCTGGATCTTGTGCACCTTTGGTTTTGGCTATCGGGGATGTTCTCTGCTCTGTGGCAAGCGCTCGGTTACCACTGAAGTCCGAAATGCCAGGTGTAATTAGCTCATGTGTTTAAATAGGTGGTGTTATTTTTTAACCTGTATGTACTAGCCTGTTTTCTTGCAGGGTACAAGGTACTGTTTTCTTGCAGTACATCTTTTACCTGGGAAGAACACTGTGTGAATCCGAAAAAGCAGAAAGATTACTTGAAGTTACGTGTTAGCGTTTGAGATTTTGAAAATAAGCATGAGGTCTTCATTTCTTGCTCTACGATTGATTAGGGTTAGAGTTTTAAAAGCTTAACGCTGACTATAAGTGCTTTACAGTCAGTCACTGAGAATTATGGGCTTGGCACGACTCACGTTTTTGTCCTTCAGTAGATCCATTATTGTTAGATGCTGAGTAGTCATTGTACACAGATGACTGATTTGGGGTTTTTTACATGTTCAGAAAAATACTTCGTTAAAGCAGCTGCTGGGTGAAGGGGTAATTAAAAAACTGTACTGCTTTTATTGAAGTTGACACGTGCTGCAGATTCCTTAAAACTCAGTATGTGAGCGGAATGTTTCCAGGATTTATTGAAGTCAGACACCTGAGAGATACCGGGGAGCTTTTAATCAGAGTAAAGATAACTTCAAGTTTTACGCTGTTGCATATATCTGTCCTTAAGAAGAGAGCTATTGTTGCAATACATTGCTCATGTTCTTCGTATTTTGTGCGTGTATATATTTTATGTATGGACACACATCTACACACAAACACTGGAGACCTGAGCACTCTTACTTGACAGTGATTGTATATTCCATTTAGCATTTATTTGAAGAAAAAAAAAAAGCCGAACACAAAACCGTGTTGTAATGCCGGCTGAGAATCTTAATTTGCTTGGTGCCAAAAGAAATCTGCAGTTTATTGATTTATTATTAGTTTTTAACTGAAACGCAATCCTGCTTCATTTGAATTGCAGCTCTCACTCTGTGAGTGTCTTGGTGCAGCAAGTGAGGAATCTCACTTAACGTCAACTGAGGCTTGATTTCATTTTAATTAGTTTGATGAGTGCGATGTCCCGCATGCGTAATGCTGTGCAAGCTGGGAAAAAACAGACTTGTAGTTACAGCACATGGTGACCAAACACGTTATAAATGAATGTCCTTAAGAAGTCTGTTGAACAGATACAGTTACCAATATTGTAATTTTTAGTGATATGACGTTCTTTTCCTTTCCTTTCTTTTTCCAGTGTACTGGAGCAATTTGAAGTCTGTTTCAGCATGTCAGTAAAAGCTTTTTGCTTCCTGAAAGGCTTTGTCGATGTTGAAGTCTTCGTAGTGCACTCTGAACTGGCTGATTATCTATCATCCCTGTTTTGTACGATTTCAGAGTAGAATGTTGCCCTTACTGTTGAAATATTTGGCTAAAACCATCGACCTTTCACCTCTGTATTTTGGGATGTTTAAGCCTTAAGCACTTTTCAAGCAGTGCATTTGACTTGCAGGTATCATATACTATAAAATAAAGTACTCTATTAAAATAGGTGCTGAAAGAACATCAGCTATGAAGAAAAAGGTGGTAAAAATATTTTTCTTTT
>WEIS01005774.1:0-34591 GCA_013389965.1 Todus mexicanus | reverse complement strand
AAAAAAAAAGAAAAAAAAGTGAAAAAAAGAGTGGATGTCTAGAGAAGGATCTAAAAATAACATAAGCAGATAATGGTATTTCTCTTACTTTCCTAGCCTCAGCTTTTCCTTGACATCCAAAGCTAGAGGCAGCATTACTGCATCCGAGCCCTCGATAGACTTTTCTTCCGTGCATTTGTCCACACAGTTTTTGTGCCCATATCAATCTTTAGCATCCTCAGTACCCCATGGTGATGAATTCCACACTGGTAGGCTCTGCAAAGAAGTTCCTGGTCTTGTTACTCCACTAGTCTCAAGCTTTTGAGTTGGAAGAACCAGCAAATAACTGGTCTCTACATACATCAGAATCACTCAGGATATTATAGATCTTTGTCATATCTATCTTCACCTCTTTTCCAGACTGTAGAGCACACTTACTCATTCCTCCCATGTAAGCCATTACATCCTATTACCTCTGTTCTTTAAGCCCTTTTCAGTTGTTTACAGAGTATAGATGGTATGTTTTTGCAGGGAAAGCGATGAACCAGGACTGTAATACATATTCAAAATACAGGCACCTATGATTATACAGCATCTCTAGTCTCTCTTTCCTGTTACCTGCACTTAAAATTTCACCAGTGATTCTAGCATTTCCCACTCATGTAGACAAATCTGGTCTTCAATTGCTTCAGTCTTTCTCATGGGTAGATGTGCATGTCCAGATGCACTCCAGGTGTCGCTCATCATTAGAATGAACATTTTGCCTCAAGGCCAAGAAATATTCCATCAGTTCTCCTAGTCCATGTGGGTCACATCACCTCCATCCCCCTCTGGCATGTTGCCTGAAGGCCTCATTTCTTCCAGCCAACAGGTTTTTGTGTCCTTCCGTGCCAGAGTGATCTTTTGCTGTGGGCAAGCACATACAGATAGCTTCCAAGTCCCACTTTTGCTCACTGCTTCATAGAGCTTGTTTCGTTTCCCTCCAGAATTCCTTCCCCTGAACTTCTCTAGCTTTTCTTTGATCCTCCAGACAGTGAGTTTCTGCTTGGTCAATTACTCCTGCAGCATGGCTTTGAGTGTAGGAAAGACAGGGAGACAGAAGTTTCCCCTAGCTCCTGGGAGGCCTGAGCTTATCCCAGAGGGAGGCTATTTCAGGCTATACTTTATAGGGAAAGACTTTTACCCACTTCCTGGAAGCCTGAACAGAGCCACAGAATTGCTGCCTTCCCTGCCTCCCTGCCCATGGCTGCTGGTCTGGTCTGCTGGCCCCAGCACACAGTGAGTGAGCAGAAAAGGAGCCCAGGGGTGCACTATCAGAGCCCAAAGGCACATACCACAGCAGTGGCCTGAGGCTCGCAGCCTCAACTACACCGAAGAATGGGGATGTACAACACCTGAGCCAGGCACTTTCCACTCTTTTTTAGTTCTCTTGTTTTGACAGAACAGTGATGAGTGGGTTCTTTCCAGCAAGGATGCATTGCTGCACCTGATCGAGTGACACTGGCCATAAAAGCCAAACTGCATGCATTTCTTCTCCTTTGGAAAGTAGCTTGGCACTGCATGCCATCTCTCAGCTAACTAACAGACTGGGGAGATGCCGGGGAAAGCCTTGCAGCTCTCTGTAGGAGGCTGCACACCCTCCTTATCTTGTGGTGTTTGCCCCTCAGCTTCAGTGTGCAGTTGAGCTGTAGAGACTGTGTCCAGCTCCAGTTGCTGCCTACCAGCTCACCAAGTGGCAAACCTGAACTTCCAGCCACCCTGTAGAGACAGGCTCTACTATTGTGGTTCTCACCTGCTTTCTCAGTTTTCCCTAGGACTGATCCTACCTCCCCTCCATCAGCCCTAAGGATTGGGTTGCCTTTTACTGTTGGGCCATCTTTTCCCTTGACCCCTTCCCTCTCTTTCCAGTCTCTCCTGCTTGGTCCTCAACCTCTCCAGGCTGTTATTTCACACACCTTTGGCCATCTGAGATCATTGTGCATCTGCCTGCCCTAATCTGTCTTTGCGGACTTGTGTTTTTGCCCATCCAGACCTGCATAGAGATGGGAGCCTTGTTCTCTCTTCCTTCCAAATTCTGCCCCAGATGTAGCTGGCCGTACATGTCCTCCTCATTACCCATCAGATCCTCAGTCTTCCCTCTCTTCTGCTTTTTAACCATCCTCTTCCTTTCATGTTTCCTCATAAACTCTGACATTAGCACGGGAGCACCAGTTCACAGGTGCCTGCTCTGTGAAGTTGCACAACCAGATGAGGGGCTTTTGGAGTTGTTAGGCAGATCAAAGGGCAGGGACATGATGTTGAGGACGGATAAAAAGCACTAAATATAGAGAAGGTGCAGCTCAGGTTCAGGACTCTGTCCGAACCTTTAAATCCCTTTGAGGGAGCACTCTAAATGAAGTTGGGAATTGTTCTCAGCCTCAGAAGGACAAGGAGCCACAGATGAGCTATAATAATAGGCCCAGCTTTGCCTGTCACCTCCACCCATCATGTCCCAGTGCAGTTTGTGGAGAGTGAGTTATCTGATCCCCAGTGGAGTGCAGCTGCCTCCCAGGAGGCACATGGCAGGTGTGGAAAAGAGCAGCTCGTCAGTTCATGTAAATTTAGGATAGGCAGTGGGGGAACCAAACAGGGGAAGAAGAGAAGAAAGGACAATTGAATTTGGAGTCTGGCCAAGGTACATTCTTACTGTGACCAGTAGGACCTTAGACAGGTATATTTCTTGTGGATCCCCAGATCAGCTGATGGTTCCTCATGGCAGCTGCCCAGCCTGATTTTAATGGAAAAGGTTTCTAAATGGTGCATGCTCAGTGCTTTCTGGAAGTAAGGGCTTTTTCAGGTGGATGCTAAGCAGTAAAGGAAACCATCTTCGGGTACCTTTGAAAAAGCAATTCACCACCACCAGCCCAGCATTGCAAAGAGCTACTGACAGTGCTACCTTGGCACCAGTGGTGGTCCAGAGTTGGGCCTCCTACAAGCATCACAGCATGGCACAGCCAAACAGAGCCTGGGCTTAGTCAGTTCATGCCAGCTCTCTTCTGAGTTCTGCCTTGGCTCTGCTCTTCCAGTTCACAGTTCTTGGCTTTTGAAATCATATTTCATTTCTTTTGCTCTCAACATGACAGTTCTTTCCCCTCCTGCTTTGCTGGAGGCACCTGCTGTAGTGCTCATCTGTGGGCAGCCAGACCCATCCTGAAGTTTTGAATGTCTGCTTGTGGCAGACCAAATGTGTCTACTTTGACATGAGGCTGAGGCAGATTTGGAATCATCTGCCTTCTGCCTTTTGCTGCCACTCCACAACTTTTCAGGGCAGTGGCTACGTCCCTTGCACTGTGCCATGGCAGGGGCTCAGCCTGTACCCTAAGAGACTCTCCTACTGAGCCATCTGCATGACTCCCTTGTGAGGATCAGTGCACAAGCGATGGGTGGGAAGAAAGGGGGAGGTAAATCCCCTTATTTCCTATCCCCTGAGTAGCTTCCCCTACACCGGGAAGGGAGTGGGTCACTCTGTGGGATGCTGGGAGAGGGTCATAAATAGAAAAGGGAAAGGTGCAGGAGGCAGGACTGAGTATTAACAGGTACCATCCCTATGTCTCTGTGTAATCCCTGGCTGGCCTCGCATGCTCGCCCTGGTGACCCTGGCCTCCTTGCAGAGCTGGATACAGAGATCATCCCCCTCTCCTGTGATGGAGATCAAAGGCCAGGGTAAAATTACCCTGCTCTGCTCCTTGCTTTCTGAGGGCTCCTTCCTTACCCAAAAAAGCAGTCAGCTGCACAGAGGTGCACTGGGAATGTGTGACTGTGTATGGGTAGTGAGTACCAGGTCCCTCAGCGGAGGTGTTACCCTCTCTTGTTGCAGTCTGAAAACTGGTGAGATTTACCTGCCAAGGGAAGAACAAGCAACCCCATCCCCATGCAAAGTTCTTCATCATCATAAAGACATCTCAGCGCTAACTCCAGTTTCTTCCCCATCATGATCTTCCCTCCCATGTCTTCTAATGCGATCAGCCCTTGCACAAAGCATCCCCACAGAATTACACCAAGAAACTTGGGATCCCAAGTGCCAAGATCACCAAGGTGACCTCGGACACCACAACAAGGCAGTATCCTTACCGGGATCTGTAGAACAAGGTTGCAGTCTCCCCTGGATGGGACCTTCACGATCCTGCCTCTTCTGCTGAGAATGGCTCCCCACTGGCAAGAAGCCCCTTGTCCTTGTGCAGTCTCCAGTCAGTCCCGCCTGTCCACCCAGTGAGTCTCGTTCCCTCTGCTTCTCAGCCTCTCTTAGGACTGATCTCCCCATGGGGAGCTGGAAGGCTGTGGATGGGAGGGGTTGGGGGAGGGCTGATTCCAGGAGCAGCATCAGGCAAATTAAATCAGACACCAGAGACTTGGGGAAATCGGATTGGGACATAATGCAAAGCAGGTGGATGGGGAGGGGTGAAAAGAGAGAGTAGCACACTGCTCCTGAAGAGAAAGAAACTGTAACAGCCGGATTTGACTTCCTCTGTTTATATCAGCAACAAACTAATAAAGTGAAGATTAGCCAGAATAGGCTAGGATTATCAGCCCCTGGGGCAGCACTCGCTGCACCTCACAGTCCACAGGAATTTTCATTTTCCTGGGGACAGCATGCCCCTCGTATCCTGGGCAGGGCTGAAGGAGGGATGGTCCCACTCATGGTGTCCTCATTAAGGGAAAACCCATGGTAAGGCTGGATTCACACCCTCTCTGGGCAGCAAACAGGGCTCTGCATGAGCAAAACAGAAAGGGGCACAGGGGCCAGGGGTGGCGAAAGATTTGGTGGCATACCTTTTGGCAGCCACTTTAGTGGGATGCTGTGAGGGGATTATCTTGGCCTCAATCTCTTTTAATCTCTCCCGCGGCTTTGGCCCAAGCCCGAGATAAATACCTTTTAACGGATCTCATCTGACGTCAGGGGGCCATCAGTCTAATCACCCAAGCTACCTTTGGGCAAAGCAAGGCAGAGATGTGGACACTAGCCCCCCACCCCCCAACACATCCACATCAAGCAGGAACCATCCAGTGCTCTCACATAAATCATCGGGATGGATAGATATGTGAGCACTAGAATGTTATGAACCTCTTGCCAGGGAATTTGAAATGCACACATCAAACTGCCTTTTTCCTGTGACCCTGGGGAGGATGGGAGGCAAAAAGGGTTGCTGATGCTTCCCCAGGCTTGTGTGTTGAGACAGACTGATCTTTCCAATGAACAGAGGCTCTGCCAACACCAGCAAAGGAGTCATCCATCCACCCCACATCTTACACCACTGGCCCTGGCCTTGGTCTTCCATTTGAAGACCAAGTTGGGGTCTCCATGCACAACTCTCACGAAGGCCTAAGTATGTCATGACCACAGATTGATCTCTGGCTCTAATGCTTCCCAGGAAAAGGGTCACTGCTCTTTTTGATATATTCCATATCCACCCCATTCAATTCCTATTTGGCTACAACATAATCCCATCGCAGGACACTAATCCTGTGGGCAGTGACAGCAGATTGTCTTTGTATCAGGGTGAAAAATGATAAACAAAGTATTTCCTCTGCTCTTCGGGGCAATTTGGTGCATGGAGAGACACAGAGGAAAGAAAAAAAAAAAGAAGAGGCCTTGCTGCAGGGAAATGTGAGCATACAGTGCTTTTTCTCAGAGGCACTCCCCACCCTTTTCAAGGGTTAATCATGGCAGAGGTGACTTCCTTTCTTGCTCTCCTTACCTGGCATCGGGGCAAATACTTTGTCTTCTTTCACTGAGGACTCAATCTCCTTCCATCATTTGTTAATTAAATTTCCGTCAGCAACAAGTGTGCATGCCACCCTCCTGGTGTACAGACTTAAACTCATATTAACATTTGTGTCCAGCATTTTGCTTTTATTCCATATATTCACAGCCCTCCACCTTCCCTCTCTTAGACCAGCTTCAAGGTTCTGGAGTTTGCAGACACCTAGGAAATTCAGAGGCTTCTGTTTCAAGTTCCTAAATGCAAGGCAGTCCTTGCTTAAGGGAGGCTCCTCCCTCTCCCTCTCAGCTTCAGTCCTAGATGACCAAGAATCTGGCACTGAGAGGAGCAGAGTGAGGAGACCCTACCTTATTTCCAAGTGACAGAAACATGTTGGCGAAGCAGTGAAGAAAGTTCCTGATGTCTCTGACTTTAATACTCTGTCCCTGCTCCCATTTTTCAGCTGCTGGGCTATCACAGAGAAGAAAGCTACATCCCTCCCAATCACTATGGCTCTAGCATGCTAATACACTGCTCCAGGCCTCTGTGGTGCTACCGTGACCTGCCAGGCCACAGTATGCGTGCATTAGTCCTGCTTCCAGGGCCCTGGGTACTCAGAACTCATCTTTGGCCCGCAGCAACTTGGGGTGCTGCATCCTGTCTGAGCCAGGCTTGTGTCTCCAGCTTCTCGGTCTGTCTCTGCTGTTGGGAACAGGGGTCTTTGAGAAGGATCTGCTGCTGTGATCGGCCCCTTGACATTCTTCTCCATCAGACTGGTCTTGCTTCATCCCATTCTTCACCAGCTCCTCTGCCTTCACCCATTCCTGCAGCCAGAGAGAGATGATGTGAACTCCTCCCTGCTAGGGTCTTCACTCTGTTCTCAGGGGTAACTAGACACATCTTGTCTTTGCCACATCCATCCAATGCCCCCAGAGCCCATTCTGTCTTGCAGGAGCAGTCACAGGCTGGCCCCTTGACCAGGTACTTTGTTAGACAGCAACCCTCAACTGCTGAATTAGGCTTTGCCTCATGGGAAAGCCCACAAACCGTTTCCTTGGGGGATGTGATCTAACTTGGAGGTACTTGCATCCATTTCTCCAGCATGGTCCTTCACCTGCTCAGCATGCTCCTGGGAGTGTGTGTACCAAAGAGCAATGGCGCAGCGCCTTCCACGGCTCACTGCCCACACGCCATGGGGGTTCTCCTTGCCAGAACTGAAGGCTACCAGCCTCCCACACTTAGGATGCACCTCAGCCTGTCAGAACAGAGAGAAGAGACAGTGAAGCCATCAGCTCCCTGCCCTGGGGTACGTTGTCCTTCTACAGAGGTCATGCTGCCTCCTGGGAATGTGGAACGGCACAGAGCTGTGAAGCATCCATCGCCAGTCGATAAGCAAGGCAGACTTTGTGGAGGGACTGAGAGAATCAAAAGGACCACACAAGTCACAGACATCCACAGACTGGAAGAGCCTGAAACATCTCAGCTAGGAAGGAGCTAACCTCTCCTCTGAGGTTTGCCTCAATTTGTCTTTAGCTGCCCCTATTCGAATCAGCCACAGCATCAGCACTGGATTGTTTTTGGAGTGGTGGGATCCAATAATAAA
Organism: Todus mexicanus; assembly: GCA_013389965.1. Taxonomy (NCBI): domain Eukaryota; kingdom Metazoa; phylum Chordata; class Aves; order Coraciiformes; family Todidae; genus Todus; species Todus mexicanus. The sequence goes on along the minus strand of WEIS01005774.1, from coordinate 27,271 downwards.
TAGTTTCCTACTGCCCAGACTATGTGTCACCCTCAGTCCTCGCCTTCTTTTGCCAGACCCCAACTTACTGTGACAGTCACAGTGTCCATTTCAGTGAAGAAAAGGCCCCCACCTTGAAAGTCATCATTGAGGTAGAGAATACCACTGTGAACAAACAGAAAAAGGACATACCGATGGTGAAGCTCTTTCCCTTCAGGTGCTTCCCCACAATCCTTGCCATAGGAGGCATGTGGTAAATGTATTCAAAAGCAAGCAAACCAGTTAACGGGAGAATCCATTTGGGGGTGTTAAATACAGCAGTGTCTAGATCAGCAGAGTCCCTGAGCTGCAGGCCACAGGAGGCTAGGAACATATGCCAGGAAGTTAGCTTTACATGATTGTCCTGTTTTGTTTTGGTTTGTTTCTAATCCTCTGCAGCATGCATCTGTGGCACTGTTGTGACAATGCCCTGGGGTAGACAGACCTTGGTTCTGACCTGGCATGACATTGTTTATGTTTTAAGGTTGGGAATAATCCAAAGCCTGAAAAAGGAGACTTATCAGCAAAAAAACCTGTGTCTTAAGAGTTAAGGAATTTCAGGTTAACATAAGAATGGTCAAAAAGAGGCTTAGTGCATGCAGAAAAGAAATTTCTTCTCATTTTGTCTAACATTAGTAAAGTAGTGACGCCATTGTGCAGTGCAGATGAGACCAGAGTCAACTAATTGAATGAATGGACCAGAAACTACTTGAACTCTCCTTGGTATTCAATTAAGCCGATAGAAAAAGTCAGGTGAAGAAGGGAGGCTCATTAATGGGACTGAGAGAAAGAAACAGAAATCAACACTACAGCTGCTGAAGGAAAACGTTAAGGATATAAGGACATTGAGAGGATTACCAACCCTGAAAGCCAGGAAGTTATAATTCTTCACTATAATAAGACTGTGAAGTCAGGGTGGTAACATGACTGGATAGAAAGGACAGCTCTCAAACACATGAACTGAAGCATAAACAGGCCTGTTAGCCTGACCTCAGCAGTATGAAGAGCTTTAGACTCAATTTCTGAGAAGGATAATTGAAGGACAAGAGATAAATGGAAAATGGTCTTAAAATGTAACATGGGGGTACTAAAAGGAGTGTGGGCTAGATGTGTAATCTCTGACATAACAGTTGATTTCCCAGGGACAATACGCTCGATCTCAGCAGTTTGGACTCTGGTAGAAGTACTCAGAATGATGCCACTAGAGAAATTACTAATGAACACAGAAAAGGTGAAGAAGAGCATGTGAACAGTACATAGTGACTAGTGCACCACTGGCACTGAAAGAAGTACTGTTCACCTAGAACAGGATCACTGGGACTCTTAGACCTTTGGGCCCAATCCTGCTCAATAGTTTCATTAATGACCATAGCACAAATACACAGAAGAGAATCAGGAAGTTTGGAGCACTGGGACCTCTTTCAGAAGGACACTGGAAGAGCTCAATCCTTGTGAGTCGGTTGGTAAATCACAATTCCCTCTACAAGAGGACAGGAATACTCCTGGAAATAGTTCAGAGGTATAGGTCCCAGGAAGATATACTATCCAGGGAGGAGCGAGGTGACAGGACAGCTTTCCAACACGAGGGACAGAGATCTAATCAGTTACATGATAGAGCTTTACAATCTGATAATGCTAAGTCAACATCTATATCAGAAGGGAAATAGACTCAACACTGGAATTCCCTCCAAGTCTCATGTCCTTTACCATAGGCTGCTGAGAGAAGATTCTTGCTCTGAGTGCATCTACCACTCAAAGGTGAATAACATTTCTGGATGCCCAGGAATGGCACAGTAAATAGGAGGAATCAACTGCAGTGAAGTGACCTCATCTGGCTGCAATGTGCAATAGCTGTCACTATCTTTAAAATATATTTTAGGTTCTTTAACAGAAGAGCAACAAAACCTGCCACAGGTTGGAAAAAAACTCTCACATGGAATGGAAAAACCCAGCACAAAGTATTGGCAGTGAATGGTGAGAGAGAGGAACAGAGGGAATTGTCACTGTGAATGCTCAAGCAAAGAAAATCCATGGAGCTTGGTTCTTCCTCTCCTGTAATTCAAACGAGACTGTGAAAGATGGAACTTCATTAGAAGAAACAGACTCTCATCAGGCTACCAGTGGACTGTAGTATTGTGGCAGACCCACAAGACAACAATCTGACATCAGGGTTCTAGTACATGCAGCCTCCCAGTCTCACTCTGGTATCTGTTAATGCTGGCTGTGAGGAGGGAGAAAGGACAGATCTTCCCAGCCTAGAGAAGGTGTTTCACACCTCCTTCTGAAGCCACTGTTGCAGCCTTCTGTCTGATGCTACAGTCCTGGATGGTTTTGATCCTACAACCCATCACCTGGTTTCTATAAGCTGAGCTCATCCTTTGATGGGGCTGGGGAGACATTCTGTTCTCTACATGATCTAATGCAAGTCCCCTTCTTCTCTTACCTGTAGTCCCTGTACACGTAGGCAGGTGGTTCTCTCCAGCACTCTTGCCCCTCAGGATCCAAGAGACAATTATCAGCATGGACAGGATGACTAAGATCCATGCGACCTTCCTGTTCCTCTGGAAAGGGAAGTTACAGAAAAGAATATGGGCATTTTCAGTTTCAAGAAAGAATAAGGCAGAGAGAAAGGAGCATAGTGAGAGAATCTCTTCAGAGCACACAGCTGGGACCGAGTAGACTTCACAGGAGACAGGGACTAACACGGTGAAAGATTTACCATCAACAGCTGTGCGGCACACAAGGTGTGTGAATGAGAAATAGAGTTTCCTTCCAGGAGTAAAATAAGATTCTATGATTTTCCGTGATTTCTCACTGGCCTGCAGAAGCAATTTGGCATCTCTCCAGTCCACGTTCCCATTCTGGGCGAGCTAGAAGTGAAAACCAAGCCTGTTAGAATACTGACACATGTCTAAAGACACTCTAAGAAATGATACATGCACACAGTATAGAAGAGACCTGTATAAAGTCTCGTGGTCACACATGTAAGAAAAGAATACGTTTGCTTGTGTAAATGGAAGTCACGAGTACACCTTTACAGCACAGCAATTCATTCCTTCTAAGCAGCACAAGAAGCCGTATCTGGAATGCAGCATCATCTTGGGTCTCCCAGTACACTAGGGTCACTAACAAACTGGAGTGAGTCTTCAGTGAAGGGTCTTAAGGCAGCAGGGTATTGGAGCACATGACTTAGAGGCTGAAGGAGCTGGGTTTCTTCAGCCTTGAGAATGCCAAAGGAGGATCTAACTAGTCTCCTGTCACCTAAAATGGGGTTATAGAGAAGATGGAGCCAGTCTCCTCTTGGAGGGATATACTGGAAAGACAAGAGGCAACATACGAAAGCTGCAGCAAGGGAAATTTTGGCTAAATATAAAGAAAAATTTTTCCCCGAAAGTTGTTCAGCACTGAAACAGATGCTCAGAGAAGCTTGGGAATCTACACCCTTGGAGATGTTCAGGACTTGGCTGTGCAAAGCCTTGAGGCATGTAATCTAGTTTTAGAATTAGCCATGCTGTGAGAATATGGTTGGACTAGAGATCCCCAGAGGCTCCTTCCACCTTAATTTATTCTCCATTTCTAAGCTAAGGATGTCTGTAACACTACCACATAGGGACATGGGGCAATCCTGAAACCTCATCTCACAGGAGGGAAAGCATTTGTCAAACCCTCCATGTACAACATGCCTAAACATGATTGTGGAGGAAAAGGGTCAGGGAAGAGTGCACATGTACTTGTAAGGAAGATAACACACCCATCACCCCATCTAAAGTGTACTTCACAGAGAAACACTCGAACGCCAAACATTCTTTCTGGACAACCAAGAATGCATCAGACTCACAGAGCCAATTACCTGCATGGTCTTCAAAATAGTTAACCCTTCAAATCTCTCGTGTGGGGTGTGAGGTGACCGTCTTGCTCGGTAGCCATCTCCTGTTTCTCCTGCTTCCTGGAATAGAAGGATACAGATGACTCAGATTAGGCTGCCATCTCTCCTCCATGGAAACACTACAACCCTGACTGCTGTGGAGGAAAGTACATGTACAGAAGCTCCTACAAGACCTAGGCCTCACCTTTGTCAGTCGGAGAAGGTCCTTACACTCAGATTCTGTCAGCACTCTGTCAAATACAACCCTCTGGGTTCCATTCATCTGTTGGGAATCCATCGTGACAGCAATACCATCAAAAAGCAAAGGACCTGTTGAGAGACAAGTACAGATAGTCATGACCAACCTTTGGACAGGAATCCCTCAGACACCAACTCCTAGCCTGGATAAGGAGGTGGAGACACTACACATTCTCTGAGAAGACATGACAGTTCCCCCAAAACCCCCATTCCTTGCAGGCCTGGGCCACTTGTACCCCTCACATGCTTCAGGGGAGCCACAGCATCAGCTGGGGAAGCTGGCCTACAACAAGTGCTTCAAGAGCTATCAGAAACCTGGGGCTTGCTGGGAGAGCAGCAGTGAGCTGGGGAAAGCTGACTGCACTGTGGATCGCAACAGGCCCAGCCTACTGGGGTGAGGCTCTGGAGAAAAGAAGCAGGTAAAAACCTCCATCACCCCTCCTTTCAATCACATATCCCAGAATTATCTCCAGTGAATCTTTCTCGTTTCTTCATCCCCAAAGAAAAGTAATGGGTATTAGTTGGTGATTTGATTTTTTGATCTTTGGCCTCCTCCTCTCTCCCCCAATCTCTGGATGGTCAGGAATGCCAAGGCACTCAGGCCCTCACAATGATCTCCCATCTGTCACAGCAGAGAACTTCTTGTGATCACTTCAAGCAAAGACTACAAGACAGAGCCCTTCAAGAACTTATGTGTCCACACATAACAACAGAGGACTAGCAAGAACATGGGACTCTGCACTGCAGTCTATACCATTCAGCCACAAACCATTTGGACTTGTGTTTTGCTGAATAGTCTGTTTCCAGTTTCCATTTCCCCCCACTCTCTCCTTGTGCCCTTCAGAAAAATGTTGTTTGAAGCTGGTGTGGTGGAGTTGAACCAGGTTTGGTGTAGACACTTCTGCCACATTGAACAGGGAACTGCATGTTCACAGGCTTGTCACATATTCAGGCACCACTCCTCTCTGCTTCTTCTGCCACAGTGCTCTTTGAGTTCCCATCCCAGAGCTGTACGCAGTGAGCTTTTGCAAGATTACACATGCATCAAAGAGGGAGAAAAGAGACAGTGAGAAGACTTGCTGAGCCATTCGAGTCAGCATCTATGCTAGCATTCAGATGTCTGAGGGTGGAAGACAGAACTAAGCCTGGCTGACTGCATTCAAGTCCTTCAAGCTCTTTTACTCACCCCTTTTCTCCCTCTCTTCCACATCCAGAATTTCCTGCTTTTGCTTCTCCTGATCCTCTCTCAGGAATGAAGGAAAAAACAGAGACCAGGGCTGTCAGTACACAGTTATGCTTAACCCTCCTCTGTGGAAGCATTTCATACTTTTCCTGTTCCTGTTTTGCTCATTTCTCTGTAGATATCCAACCCTATTTCCAACACATACTTCAGTCTGAGTTGACTTGGTCAACCTTACCTGTGTTTTTCCTTTAGGTTTTCAGGAATCAGCTCATCTGGAGTCCAAAGATCCTGTAGAAACAAATGCACAGTGCAGTACACAACAAACTTCTCCCACATTGGATTCTATCAAACAGCCAGCTCCTTGTTCCATTTTTCCAGTGAATATCAGATCAGTGGTTCTAGCCTGCTTCTGACAGGAGCCAGATTGGGCTAATACATATGGTTACAGCAGCAATTTCAAACTAACTTAAGTCCTGAAGCAGCAGAAAGGCCTTAAATATCCACCTCATAAGAACTTGGGGTCCTTAGAGTCAGCATCTAATCTTTTCTGGATCATGTCTCACTGCACTGAATTCTGGCAACTGTCTTGATGAAATCAAGGCAGGAAGATTATGATGATACCATTACTTACAGGGTTATTAAAAGTTCCTCCTAGATGCTCCACTGCATAATAAATCAGCTTCTTCTCCATCAAAGATCTCTGCACATAATGTTGAATACTCTAAGGAAGCAAAGAGGCTGTCAAACAAGCACCATAAAAGACAACCCCATCCACTTCTAGTGCAGAAACCTGCCCAAAACACTTCTGTACACTATAAAAGCCCGGTTCTGTCCCGAAAAGACCTTGCCTGTTACAGACTATAAGTAAACTCAGGCTCCATTTTTTTCACTCCTGAGCTTGGCACACATCTGCAGTGAAACACGTTTCTCTTTTTGTCTCTTGGACTGTGATCCTGTCATACGGGACAGGAGAGGGCCAAAAAGTACAGACCTGGAGTTGCAACTACCTCTCTGGCTGTGACAGCTGTGTCCTCTCCCAGTTCTGTGTGATACTGTTTCATTTTCTCCAACATTGGCTCATCCGTGGGATAAAAGAGCAAGTAGGAAGCAGCACATTCAGCAGCCAGTGCCTGGTTCCCAACTTGGGCAGGGACAGAACAGAACAAACAGATATGTCTCTGAAAGATTTTATATTAGCAGCAAATATACACAGGCCAGCAGCACTCAATGCCTCAGTCAGCATCCAGCAGTAGGAGGCCTTATACACATCAACCCCTGCTTAGCTGAGCCTCTACCCAACAATGGGCAAAGAACATAGGGAATGAGTGTACCAAAGAATGTGGCCATTTCCAATACTTATCGGGAACTTCTTCAGAGACAGAGAAAAAAACCCTACATAATTGGAAGAAAGACACTCCCACCTTCCTCACCCAGTACACATGCTTAGGGGTCTGGAGGCTTCTTTGAGTTACAAGTTTTACTAGTGGTCTGACAGAGGAGACGAGAGCCAGTTGGGTCAGTGTGGGAAGGAGCAGAGGTATCCAAGAGAAGAGCTGCAGGACATGTGAACGTGACAGGGTAATATGATGACCAATGTCACGACAGGACATTAGTTCAGCAAGGGCAACCAGGGGTGACTCAGAATGAACACCACTGTTGAGGTGAGATGCATGCGCATGCTCTAGATACAAAGCAGGTGTGGGTCTGGAGCCACGTACTGAAAAGGAGAGTACAAAATAAACAGCACGTAGTTAGAGAAAGGACTTGAAATGTAGAGTGCTAGAGGAAAGTGGGAACAGCCACGCATTATAGAAGGTGCACAAGGAGACTGAAGTGGACCACAAGGGACCTCTCCTAAGGTGGCCACAGACTTAAGCAAAAAGGAGGTTCTGGGAAGAATTGGGGGGGGCAGAAAGAAGAGAGAGGTAGAGCTCAGGTCAGTGTGCCACTTCTCCCCATGACATGCTGTCTTCCAGGTCCAGAGGCAAAGGGCAAGTTTAGAGGTGCCACAGCATAACCCACTAGCTGTGGCACTGCTTACCTTGATTGTAGGCAAACTGCAGTAAATCAAGATGAGAGGGTATGAAATCTTCTGTAGCAGAAATCCGCCCTGGCTTTGTGGCAATTTCAAGGACGCACTGCTGTCTGCACTTCAAAACCTGAATATAATGGGCTGCAAGAAAGAGGAGCAAGAAAGTCAGTAGCTCACACTTCTTCCAGACAGGAGCACTGGGAAATGGGGCATGTCCAATGTGGGGAGCATTGCCCTCCTATCCAGCTCTCTGTGCCTCTAATGCTACCTGCAATGGCTTCATACAGGCCAGGTTGCATCTCCTCCTCCTCCTCGTCCTCATCCTCCCAAGGCCCTTCACACAGGGCACGACATTCTTCCAGTGCTGACAGCGCCTCTGTGAGCGACTCCTCCAGCCTGGCCACAGCCTGCAGGTATTCATCTGCATTGTAGTGCTGCACCCCAGCCTCATATGCTTCCTACAAAGGACAGACCCAGGTACCTCATCAGTGTGAGTGACACCAAAGGATGCCCTGAGACTGAGTCACTCACAGTGTAGTGCTGACATCTAGGGGCCTGCCTGATCATGCACAGCCCACCATGCAGCGACAGCAAATCTGGACTTCAGCCAAATATACTTTGCTAAGGCCTTGAAGCCTGCTGTAACTGTCACCAGAAAGTCTCTGTGATACAGAGACCACTTGCAATGGTTTGTCTTCACTCTGAAGAGAAGGCTTCAGGGAAACCTTCTTGCAGCCCTTCACATATAAAGGGAGTTTATGAGAAAGACTTAGGAAGACTTTTGAAGAAGGCTTGTAGTGACAGGACAAGGGACAACTGTTTAAAACGGAGAGAGGGTAGATTTAGATTGGAGATATGGAAGATAACTGTTATGATGAGGGAGCAGGTTGCCCAGAGAAACTGGAGATTCCTCATTATTGGCAGTGTTCAGTGCCAGGTTGGATAGGGCTTTGAGCAACTTGATTTAGCGAAAGATGTCCCTACCCATAGCAGGAGGGGTTGGACTAGGTTATCTTTAAAAGTCCCTTCCAACCCAAACTATTCAGTGATTCTATATATGGGAGCCCTGTCTCAAGCCATGGCCCTTGTGCAGGAACAGATCAGGTTCCCAGACTAGTCCCTAGGATGGGAAATGAGCTGCTCTGCATCAGAACACTCACCCAGTGCGGTGTGGCCTCCAGGTCCCGGAAGTTGTCTGACTTCACCCCTGACATACGCCGGTACTTCTCTATATCCTCACGCATTTGGAGGTGCTGGGGATTAGCGATGAAGAAGGTGTGCGCGGCAGACACGGCCTGATCCAGCTTCTTCAGCTGTGGAGAAGAGGCGGCAGCACCTGTCACACTCCTGAGGGCACCCTACTCTTCAGGCCCACCCCTCACCCCAGCTGCTGTGGGATTCACCCACAAAGCGCCCACATCCAGGTCTGGCAAGCCCTTGACCACACATCCTCATCACACATCGCCCCAGAGAGCCAAGCGGAGCCAGCGCTCTGCCTTCGCCGGCAGAAGCCACGGGGAGCCCGCCCGGGGCTGGCGACTCCCAGCCCCCCGGGCACAGCGCGCCTCGGGGGGAGGGTCCCTGGCCGCCGCAGGGGCCGGTGCGCACCTGGAAGAAAGCCACCTGCAGGTAGTTGTAGGGCTCCCTGCGCTCGAAGTCCCGGCGGATGTCGCGGCTGGCGCGGTGCGCGGAGGGCGCGGCGCCGAGGCGGCGCTGCAGGCAGTGCTGCAGGCAGTCGGCGCGCTGCAGCACCCGCCCGAACANCTGGCGGGCCCCGGGCTAGGCCCACCCCGGGGGCCGGGCCGAGGCCGCGGTGGGCGGGCAGCGCGGGGTCCAGGTGGCGGAGCGAGGGAGAGGGACCCTGGCCCGGCTCGGCCCCAGGGCCACGTCCCGCCGTGGGTCCTGCGGTGCCAGCTGGGACCCGCCGCCACCGTGTGCGCCTGGGCCAGCCCGGTGCCGGTCCCTGGTGGGACAGCTGAGCCTCGGCGCTTCCTCGTCTGGCGTGGTGGTCCTTCGTCCAGGCCTCTGCCAAGCATCCCCCAGCACTAACACTCCCTTGGTATGGATCAGCCAGACCCCTCCAGTGAGGCATCTTGTAAGAGGTTATGGTTAATCGGACAGCATCCACACCGGGGACAAGGCATGCTTTGATAGTTCCCAGACCAAGTCCCATCACACGGAGAAGCACTTTGGAAGTGAAGGGCTGCTTCCCACAGATCGTCTGATGCAATCAAACTCTTGCCTGAACTACCGCCAGCACCGGGCATGATAAGGTCCATCTCCCACACACTACCCCTGCATTTCCCTTCCAAGATCTTTGTGCGGAGCCGGAGCCTGCTCCAGACCTTACCGCTCTCAGCTTTGACAGTGTGTGCCAGTCCCGCTGGAAGCTTTCCTACTTGGGTGCAAAGTTTGGGCCATTGTGTTTCAATGCAACTTCACTCCAGAATCGACAGTTTGCACCAGTGAAATGAGATCTTTTAGGTTATGGTCTTTCTGGAGAGAAAATGGACACGAAAACTTTTCACACAGTCTCCCATGACAACTCCTCTATGGGCTTCATTCCCTGGGCTACTAAATATCTGCTGCCTTCCAGCTGCACTAACAAGAGAGGGACGGAGAGGGAGGAAAGGAACCTTGAATGTTCTGCATTTCCCTTCCAGAAGCCTGTGAAGCTTCATTAAACATTAGGCCAGTCATTTTGTTTCTATGGAAACAAAATTATTACTAATATATTATTTTAAAAACAGACACACGATTGACACTCCAAATATAGAATTTTAATATCATTCTGCACCTGCCTTGTCTCTTAGGGCAGAGTGGATGTGAGGGTGGAGTTCACAAAGGGATGGGACTGGCAAGGGTACCAATTGCTGGTGGCAGCAGAGGATGTGTTTGTAACCTGAGAGCAGGCACAGGCTGTCAGGCCGTAGCACTCCCTTCTTCGGCTCTGTCCCACTTCTTCTTCCCCCACCAGCATGGGGTGCTGTGTTTCCTGCCTGCTGGCAAGAAAGATGAGAATGTAAGTTAGTGATTGGGTCCCAGGACAAAGGGAACACTTGAGGTTTTATTTAAAAATCATGATGGCACTGAATGTTTTTGATGCTGTCTCTCATAGTTTGGGATCCTGGAAGGTCTGTGCTTCGCATGCCTCAAGGGTCCTTTCTCGCAGTGCCTGCTCTCCATCCTGCAGATGCCAGGCCTCGCTGCCAGCCAAGGAGCAACGTCGTGGCCGGTCAGCATTCTCCTCCTCTCTGCTGCCAAGGGAGAGGCGGCGATCATAGCGTAATGCAAGCGGGAGACGGGAGTGCCGTGGGCTGCAGGCTGGGGTGGGTTGTGGTGTCTCATCAATGAATGTGGTGATCTCATCTCGGAAGAAGCAAGCACTGGAGCTGGAGCCCCGGGGCATCAGCCCTGCCTCCAAAAACTGTCGAAGGGTTGTCAGCTCATCTTCTGGGGGCCGCCGTTGGTGCTGGTAGTCATGCAGCTGAGGAGGCAAGAAGCCAGTGCCTCCAGGCTTGTGGGGAGTGGAAATGCGGATGTCGTCAGATGAAGACCACTTGTGTAGGAAGGATGGAGCAGAGCGGTGGGCGGAGAAGATGTTAGTCTCATCATGTGACATTCTCCGGGAGATAGGTACCTGGAAAACAGAGAAGGAGGCAGGTGATGCAAGACTTGAAGAGCCAGAACAGGACAGGAGTAGCTGAGGCTTTCTCGGAGAAGAGAGTCAAGAGGACGCAAAGGCTTGGGACATTGACAGAGAAGGAAATGGGTTGTGGGGCTGCCCCTGCTAGCTCTTGGCTCACCTGCAGGTAGTGCACCTTCTCCTGGGGCAACAGCATGTGGTGCATGGGTAGCAGCTTAATGTCCCGGGAGTCCCGCTTCACAGCTGCAGCACCATTTGCATCAAATCTCACTTTGCAGATCCTCCCATCACCATAATCATCACACGCACCATCTATTGGCAAAGAGGAGAATGGCAGTCAACACGTTTCAGCCAGAAGAGGAGCATTATCAGCACACCTAGACACCATCCTAATGTTTGTCTGACTTCTGCCACCCTCCTTGTAGCTGTCAGGACTCACCTCTGAACCTTGTCATTCTGCTTGCAGCAGCACTAAAGCTCTGAGAGACTGCCCTGTTTCTTTTGTGTCACTTTTGAGTTGTTCACTGCCAGAACTTGGATCTTTGGATCAGGGAGCGGGGTTGAGTTCTGGAGTGTCACTTTTGTTGTGGTTTGGCAGCTGTACACATCAACTCTACTCTGGCATCTACTGTGAATGATGTTGCACTAATTTTTCCTGGATGCTAGTGGGTCCTAAGGCAGTTAAGTGGCAGAGAATAAATTTCTCATGGTTGCTGACTCCAAGCTATAACATGAATCCCACCTAGCCACTCACATCACTCCTAGTGCCATCAGGTCCTCTTCCCAAGGTAGACCCCTCTTTCCTCTATAAGTTGTTTGGGGAGGGGGTTAGTGAAGAAAGGTGACTGTGGGGTGGTGAGGAGCTTACCATCATCTCCATCTTCCTCAGACATGATAGCCACACACTGCTCCCACACGGTGCGGAGATCGGCTCGGTAGCGCTCGCAGGACCAGATGAAGGAGGGGAGCAGCAGGGTCTGCACCATGGAACACCAGAGCACAGCCAGGACCATCCAGGTGGGGGCTGTATCATAGCGCAGGCTAAAAAAGCTCACGACCTTTGAAGTAGGAGAGAGAAAAACCATCAAGAAAGAAGACAGAAGTGGGAATCAAGGGAGAAAGATAATAGGAGTTAATTCTGTAGTAGAAGGTAATCTGTCTGTAAAGGATTTGTCAAGTAATTACCCCATGCCCCTTTGAAAAACTGTTCCTTTGGTGTTGCCCCAGGTTTGCTGGACCATATTCCAAGCTGTCATATCTCTAGCATGAGACCTGGTGTTAGCATCCCTTCTTCCTCATGCTCATTACAAGCTGGAGCTAAATAGATGCTAACAAAGGACAGCCACTGGAAAGGAAAAAAAAAAAAAAGCTGTGACTAAACCTCTATTCTCTTAATGATTTCCTTTGAGAACTTCCCCAGCTCTCCAGTTTTGCAGAGAATCAACCAGCCAGCCAAAAACTGAATCATGACTACGAAGAAGAAAAAACTGTCTGCAACAGCTTTTAAAGCTGGTGTATCAGTTCTCCAGAAGCAAACTGAACACATAGGAATCTCATTGTTTTTACAGAGAGAGATCCCCCCTGTACATTTGCAGAATAACTTCCTCTCCTCTTAGCTACTTAAAACTTTCACAGTGGGCTTAGCTGTGTAGTGTGTATTCCCCAGGCTTAGATTTGCCTTAATAAAATGCTGTGGAAGGATGACAGAATTACTGCAATCTTTATAAAACCAGCCCTTGGAATAACACAGATTCAGATGTGGCAACTCTATGGCTGACGGACAGGAGACAGAGTTTCTTCTCTAAAACTTGAGAGAAATCGAAATGTAGTGTTAACTGCAGACTCTGAAGGGAAAGGGCTGCTTACCAAGATAGGCACCCCAGTGAGTGTGTCATACAGGAAGACAATTGCACTGATGAGGTTGGTCATCTGCAAGGAGGTCTTGGCTGACTCAGAGCCATCCAGTGAAGACCTCCTTTTGCCTCGTACATCCTCCACTACAATGGCTGGCACATTGAAAGTGGTATGTGCTGATGAAGAGCAGGATGACGCTTCCTCTGCCCTCTGATGGCGGCACCACCGGCGTCTTCTGTGTGCCCACAGGGTCTGGTAGAAAGTGATACCCACACACACCAAGCCCATGACGATTCCTCCGAGCAGCAGGAGGCTAAAACAGACACCAAAGCCCAGTCCTATCTTGCTGACAATGAACTGGCAGCCACGGGCATAGTAGCGTTCGCCATTGTTATGCCAGCCGATGGAGGGCAGGGTGGACAGGATGAATGATACCATCCAGATACCCATGACTGCGTGCAGAGCTTGCTTCTTGGCATTGCTCAGCCGATAGTTGACTGGCCATCTCACCATCCACATCCGGTGGTAGGAAAGGGAGGCCACTGTGAAGCAGGTGGCCAGTGCCAAGGTGTAGTATGTGGAGACAAAAACCTTGCAGATGCTTTCATTCCAGTCGTAGTCGGAGGACTCACGTCGCAGCTGCACCACAGCGTAGGTGGTGAGGGGTACTGCTGCCATGAGGATGTGGGTTCCAGCAAGGAAGCATAGCAGCAGCTCCAGGGGCTTGTGTTTCTGTTGTTTGGCCGTAATGCTGAGAATAATCCAAGAGTTGGCCAACAGGGCTAACATCCCACATGCCAGCCACCACAGTGAATTGTTGTGCAAGGTAGACTCGGATTCAGAGTCCCCCATGCTGCCACCCCTGCTAGGCTGCACCCTGTCCCCACTTCTGTGATTTTGTAAGAGTGTGAGTGGGACTCCACTCTGAGGGAGCCACGTCCCTCCTCATCTGCTGCTGTGATGTGAGGTGTATGAACACTGGAGGGACTCTTCAAGGCATCACCACCAAGTGCTAGGTGGAACAGCCATCAACTCTGTCTCACTTTCAGTCCTCCCTTTCCCTTCTGTTTGCTTATATTTCTTTCCCCTGTTCTAACTTTTTCACCTGTTTTTCCCCTCGTTCTCTTTCCTTCTTCCACCTTCTCTCTCTCTCTTTCTCATGAACACTCGCTAGTGCTTCTTTTCTCACTTGCTTGGCCTCACTTTTTTTTTTTCTCCCCATCTATTTCATCCCCCTCGTCCACTCTCCCCACAAAGAAAAAGCCTTCCTTACTTCACATGCCCACCAGACACCTTCTGTTTCAGGGACCACCTTCTGCTGCAACTGGTGAAGGCCACACACAAACAAGGATTGCTGGGGACTCCAAGCAGCTTGGTAGTAGCAGGTGCCTGCTGCCCAGTATCCTAGTGAATAAGGAGCTAGCCAAGAGTTTGAGAGAAGATGGGAGGCAGGACAAAGGTCCTGCAGAAATGGTGAGGGTGGAACATATACTGTGAAATCCTCCTCTCACCAAATGCCACGCTTGTGAGCAGGCAGAGGTTCCTGCTAAGGCTGCCGGAGCGCCATCAGTGGAGAGTAAAGGGTGAGGAACAAGATTCAGAGGGTTCCCTATCCAAGACCTCACAGCACCCTCACTGCATTGTCCTGTTTGATGTCCTCCAGGGCTTCGCCTGCTCTTTTGAGCTTTCCTGCACAGTGCAGAGCAGAGCAGGCAAACAATAAGGAGACAGTGGGGAGAGGAAGATGCTTTTCAAAGGATCCCTTGGAGATTCAGGGCATGAAGTTTACTGTAGAAGAGAGAAAAGAGAAAAAGTAATTTAAGATCATTTTATCTCCCCAGATCGCTCTCTCTCTCCTTTTCCACACAAGCACCTCANAGGAATGAAACACACCAGTTGCACAAATGTGATTCAATTAATACAGTTTGCCCATTATATGCACTTTATACATCAGGTATCTAAGATTTGTACATTAAATAAATCAACAATTCATTATTGGTAATAAATAGGTAATAAANCTTTTCCACACAAGCACCTCATCACGATTTAGGCTGTGCAGAGCAGTCCCTGTGTCTTTCAGGGAATAGAAGAGCCAGATTTGCACCCATCCCTGCATACCTCAGGCGAGACTCTGGCCCCCAGCAACTCCTTCCAGTGCTGCTCAGACACCCTGTGCTCCTTGCCCTTCCAGTCTGAGGCTCTTCACACAATCTATTGCTAATGCCATTTCTGTAGCAGAAGGCCTGATTCCAATCGCTCCCTGCCATTCAGGTCCTGCTCTCCCCACGCATCTGCTCCGACACCCCTCGCTCCTGCTGTACAGCTCCCACAGCTCCGCCCATCTTTGGACCTCAGCTTTTCTCCACCAGAGCTCTAGACTGTAATCTGCTGCTCCTGTGCCATCTGATCCATGTGCATGTACCACCACTCCAGCAACACTCTGCCATCTGGCAGTCTTGTGGCACAAGCCTTTTGGCAACATGCTTCGCCCACCTAGAGTGTTTCTGCTAGAGCAGCTTGGATCTCTAGACACCCCACGGTTACAAACTCTGCGAATCAGACTGCTAACCTGGTCCTGAGACTACTCACCTTTGCCAATGACCCCTGGTCCTACCAGCTCAGACTCCTGTCTTCATCTGTAGGGGATGCCCAAGCAGTGTATTTCATGAAGGTATAGGCCTGCTCTGAGCCTTGAATGGAGCAGATGTAAATCTAATCTTTCTGCCAATGGATGAGTGACCCTGAGTCTGAGTTAGTGGCTCTGTTCCCACCCCTCTCCTTCCTTCTCCTTTTCCGTATTTTCTCAAGCTCTCTGTAACAGCCTGAGGCTTTTCCTCCTTTCCTCCCCGCTTGGAACAGTTTGCCATGACTGGATTGGTGATGCCCCCGTTTTGTCCTGGTTCATCTTTTTTCCCCCCAGTGCCATCACTCTTGCAGTTAGGCCTGTGGCCTCTCGAGACAGTCATGAAGCTAGCCGGCCGTGGTAATCCCATGGGAACGAATTTCTTTGCAGAATCTCCTTCTGCCACCCTTCCCACCCAGTTTGTTCTGGTGGCCCACGCTGTTCCCTCGATGAGGCAGGAACCTTCCCGCCTCTGCTGGCTTTGGGGCCCAATTCTGTTCTAAGCTACCCACTCGCTGAGACAGGAGAGCTCCAGAGCTGACGCAGGATGGGCAAGTCGGGGAAACCCATCCTCGTCTGGCCCTGCTCCCTGGCCAGAGCCCCCCACTTCATCCCACCGCCCACTGCACCCGCAAGGAGAGACTCCTGGAGCGGGTGACTGGGAGGAAAGCAAGGGCTGGGGGGCTGAGGGGAAGAATAATTGCAAGGAAGACCAGAGAAGCCCGGGGTGCCGGGGGATGCGGCCAGCCGGCCGGCCTCGGTGCGCTGCTGCTCCGGCCGCCCCCTCCCTACGCCCCCTGCCCCGNGGCCGGCCGGGAACGGGAGCCGCCGCGGGACCGGGCGGCAGCGGGGTGACGGGGCGGGCGGCGCTCGGCTCTCGGGGCTGGTCTTCGCCAGAGCCCAGCCACAGGCGCTGCTGCTGCCGGGCCCCGCCGGCTCCCCCGCGTAGGCATCCCTCCTGCCCCACGAGGATTGCGAGTTGCAGAGCAAGAGTGCCTGCTGGGCTCCCGTTCCCAAAGGAAGAGGGGTATGAGCGGGCGCCCGGGCCGTAAGAGATGTCGGGAGGATGGATGCTGACATGAGGGGAAAAGCAAAGAGCTAGTGCTTTGGACACCCCTCACCCCCACCCCCAAAGAGGGGCCTGCAAAGGATGCTTGGAGAGCAAGAGTGTCCAGGGTACCAGCTTCCCAGGGTGAGCTGTGGTAACAGAGCTGACTCAACATGTGCCCTTCTGCTCTGATGGCTTCTTCCATTACCAGCCAGCAGCATGCTCCCACAAACAGCGAAAGGGGAGGAGAAGGAAGGAGGTAGAGCAGTAGTGCTCAGAGGAATGGGCTGGGCATGTCAGAGAGGGAAACTCCAGCTCCAGCTGTGTCACCTCAGTGAGGGCAGTCCTGGCTAGAAAGTCTTCGCAACACAATGGACATCTCATTTTCCTAATACTGTCTTGCTACTGACTTGAAGGCACCAACACCTTCCTTGTCTTTGCTCCTTTTAGGAGCTGATGTCAATGGAAATTTCTACACTCCTTTCCTCCATCAGGACTGCGGTGGGATGGGATTGCATGTTTCTGGACAGCTAGGATGTAACTGCATTGGCATCTCAGTTTGGATCAGGGGAACATGAACAATTTAGGTGAAAGGACCTACAAGATGTGCAGCAAATGTGCTCTGAAGACTATGAGAATTCAGCTTGCTTTGGGCTAGGGTTAGCCTAAAGGAAGTCCCCAGACATTAACAGTGTGGCTACTATGTCGTTGGCACCAGCTGTTTTCCTCTACAGATATCCTCCTGCTGCATCATCCTGTTTGCTAAAGTGGACCTGACCGTATGGATCCATCCCCTGCTCGACATTATCAACCCATCCCACATGGCAGATTTCATACATATTCTACATATTGGCTGAGGTGATCTTAAGTACCTTGGATATCAAAGAATTTCATCTAAGGTTTGTATGGTCAGCAGAAGGAGAGACCCTTGAGAAAGAAAGCTGAAGGTACTGCTGGCACTGAGGCGCAGGGGCAGCAGCTAAGACAGTTCCAGAGGTATAAAGAGATCATCTCTGAGACAAGACCTGTTTGCATTGTGCTAGCTGTTGTGGGGCCTATTTCAGAGACAGTAGATAGATCTGCCTTCGTGTTGGGTGATAAGAGATATTTTTGAGAAAGGAGCGTGGTGACAATGCTGCTGTGTTCTGTCTAGTTCTTGGTATGCAGGAATGCCCACAGTGGAACAATCCCAACATGGTTCATCTCAGTGGTCAGTCCAGCAATGGCAGAAGACAGAGACATGAGAAGGGACAATTAGGACCTCCCTCAGTCATTTCTTTTCAACTCCTATCATTTGCAGGAGGTTTATGCCTTGAAGTGAAATGATCTATGCCCACAAATGTAAACTTCTGTGCAGTTCCAGTTGTGTCATTTGTATGAATTACTTTATGTACCTTCCACATTATCACTCGCTTCTGATTCAGAAGTTGAGTCTCCTTAGTGTGAGTTGTTATCCTGTCTGCGTGGGTGAATAAATCCTCTTGTTATCTCAGGGAATCAGCAAACCAAGCTTCCTCCACTTTCTGCGCTGCCTGCTTGCCTCAGCTCTGCTCGGGTAGGAACATCCTGCAGCCCAGCATCTCTTTATGGCTTGAGCTACACCTGACAGAGCTTTGTGAGCAGAGCTCTTCCTATCTCAAGGAGGCTTCTTGTGTTTGCAGATATGACTGGTTTCTTAGTTTGAATGAAAGCCCGAAATTGAAGATTTACTGCAAAGTGGAATGCACTCTGTGGTAAGAAGAGCTTTTACCCTAGGGCCGTCATGCATACGCTCATCTGCCCATCCATCCATCCACATCCATCCATCCATCCATCCTTCCATCCATCCATCCATCCATCCATCCATCTGTCTCATCATCTGAATGGATTTCAGAGACTCTCTTTATTTCTTTAGGATTTCTAGACACCTGGTTGGACTGCTTTTTATAATAGGTGGGTTGCAATTGTGTGCTGCATATTCACAATGCACATGCAAAGGAATACCAATGCTCGGATCTGGAAATCCCGAAGTTCCCTATGTATCTAGGAAGTCCAGACTAGAAGTGAGACCCTCCTGACTTATATCTTTGAAGGACTCAGAGAGCTGGGAGCAATTTTAAATTCCTACAGAGTGAGGCTGGAATTTGACCAGTGATCTGCTGTCTAAAGGCTCAGTAGCTCACTAAAATACCCTGAGGCATCCAAGCCCAAAGAAACACCACTGTAACAATGTCAGAGGAAGAAATGTTTTCTGGAAAAGTTCACTGCATAAAGATCAGCTATTTCTGGACAGCAGCTCTGCAGGTCCAGGGAAATGCTCTTCCCAAAGGTGCCCTGGATCCTTAAAGGAACAGAGCTTATTAATCAAGGAACGAACACCAGGCTCTTAAAAGCAGAAACATTATCAGAATAGTCAAATTCACTTCACCAGGCTTTGATCATTCGCAGGTCTTACTCAGGACTTTCATAGTGACCATGGGAGGTTTCACACAGATCACGGATAAAATTAAATCCATCCTCAAAGCCCAAACATGGCTTATACAGCCTTTTGAGAGTCTACACTGTCGTGATTGCAAGCAGGTTTCCCGGCATCCTTCCTCGCTCTCTGAGCAGGGTGTGGTTAATGGCTAACCAGGATCCAACCAAGCAGATACGTTAGCATATTCCTTCAGAAAAAAAACACAACAGTGACTGCAATGTGGATTTGTCATATCCAAACCTTAGATTCTATTTTTTAGCACTATACAGAAAGATTTAGTGGTATTTCTCAGACAATTCATCTGTAAAATGGGCAAATGATAATAGCTCACATCAGGGGACAGACAACTAATTTTGGTCATGAGCTACACAGAAATATTAAGGGCTTGAAATGTAAAAACTAGGATTTGAACTTGGGGATACTTGTTTACAGCAGAATGTTTTTCCTTACACAGCTGGACACCTTCTAAAATTTGGTGCTGTTTTTCTCCTCTGTCATATATATAAACATTTCTATATGATATTTTCCCAGAGAAAATGAAGAACCAGAGTAGGCTTGTCAAATACGTGGTTGTTATCCTGCTACATGCCATTTGGCAGAGATGTATATATCTTTCTGCTTCCCCCACCACCCTACCCATCCGATGTCATGCTTTGCATGTTCTTCTGTATGTTACTGACACCTTTTTCATCCCTTCTACCCTTGTGGCCTCACTGATATCCCAGCACAGTGAGTTCCAGTCTGTAAAGGATGTAAAAATGTCATTTGAGAATTTAATTATGCCACTTCGCAAAATTACTGAACTCTTACTTGTTTGTTCTCACACACAGACAGAATAATTAGGAGCTCTTGAATGATTAATCACAGAACCTATGATATCTGGAAGGAGCTGAAATTATTTCTTTTCTTTGGATTTGTAACACAGAATTGCAGTTTTCATTTTACCACCTGTTCCCCTAGCTTGTCTACACATATCTGAGGTTTGCCAGTACCAGAACAATCTTTTCTTAATTCAAAAATTCAGGAATGCTGCTGACACACTGGATGCAACTGCCCTGTGCCAGGGAAGCTTACTGGCTCTCCTCATCATTCCAGCTGGTGTGGTGGCCCGTCGAGATGGTACTCACAGAGCAAGGATCATTGTTACTGCTGCCAACTCAAGGATCGCAACTCCACATAGCACACAATCTCAGAAGAGGGACCTCTCATCACTGGAGCCTGCAACAGGCACTTTGACACCAGCCAGCTGGTGTCAAAACACTGAGGAGCTGGGGTTTCTCCTTTCTTCCGTTTTGATTCCTTGCCAGCAAGGCACTCTCTGCTACCACCTCCTATTCTGCTGTTCTCCAATTTTCTGGATTTCTAAGGCTCAGCCAAACTGACTAGAAAATAAACAGGAGGAAAACCAAAGACTCCTTCAGGGGGCTGCTGGGAAAGAATGCTGACACACATGAGGCAAAGGCAACCTGCTGTGGTTTGGAGGTGTTGCTCAGATGTGAGCACACTAACAAACCCTGAGGTCCCTCCTAGTAAACATGCACTTGGGAATACTCTCAGAAAGGAAACAGTCCAGAGCTGAGCATCTGCAAGGGTCTGATACTCCTAATCTACCCTTACAGAGAAGGGCAGATGGAAGCTGCAGCTGCAGCTGAAGTAGGCTGATGACACACTCAAATGGACACTGAAAGCTGTTCCTTTCCTCCCCCCGCGATAAAAAGAAATTAAAAGAGGCTGAAGTGCACAGCTTCCTCCTTTCTAGACTTCCTTGGGAATGTGTGAAGAAACACACAGGGTCATTTAGCTCTGAAGGCTGAGGGCTGTGAGTGCTTTGCTGCAGAGCCCATGGGGAACATGAGTCACATGGACTGCCTCAGAATATCCAGGCTGACAGCATCCACCAAATCACCATCTCGCATTGCGCTCTTCAAGGGTTAGGGCTAGGGTGGCCACTCGATGAATAACAGATGTTCTTTATCAACCCCTCTCCCTTCCCAAAGAGCAAGAGAAGAGGAATAAGGGAGGGAGAGTTATGGATTGGAAGAAAGAACTAAACCAGCTTTAATGAAAATAATAACAATAAAATGAAATATATACAAGTATGTACAAACCCAATATCAAACCCAATCACCCAATGACAATTATGTCACTGTCACCACTGATGCTGTGGAACAGATACTGGGGAATTCCCAGACTAGACTCAGTGGCAGACAGGAACCATGTTCAGGAGCTGGATTATGGAACTGGATTCAAGAATGTATGGATCAGGATCAAAGGCAGAACAAACACAGTCCTCCTCAGATGCTAACCATTGAAGAAGAGAGCTTGACCCTTGTGATCCCTCAACTTTATATCAAATATGACATATATATATGGAATGGAATACCTCATTGGTCAGTTTAGGGTCACCAGTCTGCAGGTGTGGCCTTTTACTTTCTGCACCCCCAACATGATACACAAGATGTAGCAGTGACTTTGGTCTGCATAGGAGCAAATATAATCAAGAGCCTTTCTGCACACCAGTCCTTGGTAGTAACTGTAAACAGCGAGTGTTATCACTTCCAGAAGCAGACACCGCAAAAATACACCGTTACCTTCAGAAAGTGCAATTACTTAGAAGAGACTGAGCTGAAAAGTAAAATCACTGAACAGAACTAGTTCTGTTCTAACTCAAACCCAGACATGCTCAAAGGGCAGAAATACACTGGGAAGCAGGAGGGGCTTTGGGAGGTAGGGCTGTGGGCCACAATTATTTCAGCCCATGTTTCTAGTTCATCAGAACTGGACAGGGCAGTGTATTCTCAGCTGTGTCCAAGTCCTTTGCTCTGCTGGAGCAAGCAGGTCTTGTGGGTCCTGACAGGGGACCGTGCATTGGAGGTGCGTCCAAAGACTGAAGCATATGCTTTTTTCCTTTCTGCAGCCCAGAAATATGGGGAACAGTAGTATCAGAAAGACCAGCACTTCTCAGTGGGAAAACCAGCGATTCTCTTTTTTTCCTAAACTCCTGCTTTCTGTGATCTCTCCACATCACTGCACAGAACTCTTGCTGCCATTGTTATTTTGTAAGTATTGCCGTGTATGCCTTTCTGAGTCCTGCCATCATCTCAAGGGTACTCTAATGATCTGTCACATCATGATAAAATGTCTGTCATTGTGTTGCTGCTTGAGTTGTATATTGCTGTGGTTTGTGTCATGCAGAGGCATTATTCCATTGCATAGTGTATGCACACCTTCGTCACACCTGGCAAAGGGAGAAGTACTCAGTGCCTTCTGAGAAGGAGGACCCAGATACATGCAACACAGCCTGTAAAGCCCTAGGATGTCACAAGGAAGGGACCACACAAAAGTAAGCTGATAGGGACACACAATTTTTCATCTCTGTCTTCAATGCCGTGTAGGAGCACTGGTGATCAATATTATGTATTGCACAGGCTATGAAGACCATGTGTTGTGTCAGAAAGGGAGTGTAGTGCTGGATCACTGCAGCCCAGATGGGGGCAGATGTTACTGCAGTCTGCTCCAGCTGGGGACTTGTCAGATACTTCTACATCAACAGTTATTTTTGTACAAGCTTGTTCTTATCTGGTCTGAACCTCCATCCCTGTGCTGCCTTGAAGACCACACCAAAGCTTTCAGTATTGCACTCAGAAAGCAATGCCCATCTAGGACTTTCTCTGTGAATGACTTTTTTCTCAATCGGGGCAGTCTGTAAATTTAGGGAACAAAGAAGGTCATCATGTGAAAAGATATGGACAGGAGAGATGCCAAAAAAAGAGATTTATGAAATCAGAGCCTAGAGTGGTTTGATTGCAAGTGAGTTTTGAGTAGGGCAGGGTCATGGCTGTGAGATCAGGAGACCTACTGAGGAAATCTGCAGTGTGGAGAAAGGCTTATAATTTTTGTTACTCATATCCAGATGGGAGTACTGGCAGCTGTGCATCTGTGGACACAGCTGTGCACTTACAGGCATTTCAGTGGCACCATCTGGTCCACTCTAATGCCAGCCGGACCACCTGGAAAGGGGTGGAGGGACTTTCTGTATCAATGGCAGGGGTGTTAACCTTGACCACGCTTTGCAGATCAGTCACAGCTGTGAATGGGGACACAGCCTTTGGGCTTGTGTGGGGACCCAGCATGCCTCTTCCAGCCATTGGAAGACAGCAGAATTGAGATTGCTGAGCTAAGGGACGCGCGTCGTTGCCAGCCTGGCTTGGAGACTGCACCATCACCTGCTAGCATGAGATGAGGGCTGTACTGGGGCAGCCACGCTGCCTTCTGGCTTCAGCAGCTGTGAGCAGCACCATCAGGCAGCACAGGCACCTCCTTGCTCTCTGAGCCACTGGTGTCGGCATCCTCTGCTAGTCATGCATTTCACACAGAATTGCAGGATCATCTACATTGGAAAAGACCTCTAAGATCATCAAGTCCAACCATTTACCCTACTCTACCAAGTCTAACACTACACCATGTCCCCAAGGGTCATGTCTATGTGGCTTTTGGACACGTCCAGGGATGGCAATTCAACCACCTACCTGGGCAGCCTATTCCAATGCCTGACAACCCTTTCTGTGATTTTTTTTTTTTCCTAATGTCAAGTCTAAACCTTCCCCTGTTTCAGCTTGAGGCCTTTCCCTCTCATTCTATCATAAGTTACTTGTGAGGAGAGACTAGCACCTACCTCTCTGCAGCATCCTTTCAGGTAGTTGTAGAGAGCGATAAGGTTTCCCCTCAACCTCCTTTTTTGAAGACTAAATAGCCCCAGTTCCCTCAGCTGCTCCTTATAGAACATGTTCTCCAGACCCTTCACCAGCTTAGTTGCCCTTTTCTGGACCTGTTCCAGCACCTCAATGTCTTTCTTCTATTGAGGTGCCCCAAACTGAACACAGTACTTGAGGTGAGGCCTCACCAATGCCAAGTACAAAGGGACAATCACTTTCCTAGTCCTGCTGGCCACACCATCCATGATATAGGCCAGGATACTGTTGGCCTTCCTGGCCGCTTGGGCACACTGCTGGCTCATGTTCAGCTGGCTGTCAACCAACACTCCCAGGCCCTTTTCTGCCAGGCAGCTTTCCAGCCACTCCTCCCCAAATCTGTAGTGCTGCAGGGTGTTGTGACTGAAGTGCAGGACCCAGCACTTAGCCTTATTAAACATCATACAATTGACCTTAGCCCATTGGTCCTGAACAGGCCAAGTTTGATGGACACCATGCTGGATGCCAAGTAGGCCCTATTACTTTCTTTTTGGTCAGTGTCCTGGGTTTGGCTAGGAAAGGGATAATTTTCAGAAGAAGCTGTGAGAGTCCATAGCCAGGATAGCCCAGGGAACCAGCCAAGCGGGATATTTTCCACTTCGAAATTCCACAGAGTAGAAGGGCTGATCTTACTTTTGAATTTCTTGAAGGGACCTCTAGATCATTTTCACAAGAAGCAAGTGATTCTGCTCAGGATAAGAGATGCCTGTCTCCAGCCAGGTGGAGGAAAGGCTTATTGGTTTACTGGACCCTGTGGATCTGATGGCCTGGCACGTCAAACCCACAGGAGTATAAAGCTTTAGTAGATAGTGTCACACCCTCATGCCTTTAGGCTATTAGAGGGTCAAACTCATCTATATTTCTGGGCTGATAGGGGGATCCCAACAGCTCACTGTATTGGAAGTTGAAGTGAAGCTAACTGGGACATGACTGTCCCAGAAGCCCTGCACATGCTTGGCATAGACTGTCTCAGAAGAGAGTATTTCAAGGACACAAATGGGTACCAGTAGGACTTTAGTATAGCTGTCTTGAAGATGGAGGGAACTGAACAGTTGTCCACCTTTCCCAGTCTCTCAGAGGATCCTTCTGTGTGGGGGTTAATAGGGGTTGAAGAGCAACAGATGCTAGTCGCGCACTGTCAGCAATACCGCACCAACCAAGATTCCCTGATTCCAATCAGGGCTATGAGCTGATTCATCAGCTGAAGAGCCAAAGGGTCATCAGGAAAACTCATTCACCCTTCAACAGCCCCATATGGCCAGTGTGAATATTTAATAGAGAATGGAGACTAACAGTAGACTAACGTGGCTTGAGAGCTGCCGTGCCAGACATGCCAGAGCTTCAATATGAACTAGAGTCAAAGGCAAGAGAAGTAGTATGGCACAACTGATATCACTAATGCATTTTTCTCAATCCCTTTGGCAGCCAAGTGCAGGCTACAATTCACTTCCACTTGGAGCTGCGTCCAGCACACTTGACATCAGCTACCCCAAAGATGGGAACACAGCCCCACCATTTGCCATGGACTGATCCAGACTGCACTGGAACAGGGTGAAGCTCTAGAATGCCTGTGATGTATCAATGACATCATCGTATGGGGCAACACAGCTGAAGAAGATTTTGAAAATGGGAAGAAAATGGTTCAAATACTCTGAAGGCCAGTTTTGCCATAAACCAAAATAAGGTTAAGGGATGTGCACAGGAGATCCATGTTTTTAGGAATCAAATGTCAAGATGGGCAGTGCCAGATCCCAATGGAGATGATCAATAAGTTAGCAGCCATGTCCCCATCAGCCAATAAAAAGAAACACAGAGGGTTTTGGGCACTGTGGGTTTCTTCAGGATGCATATCCCAGACTATAAGTTGATTGTGAGCCCTCTCTACCAAGTGACCTGGAAGAAGAATTATTTTACTTGGGGCCTTGAGCAGCAACAAGCCTCAAAACAAATCAAATAGGAGACTGTGCACTCAGTAGACTTCAGGTCAGACTAGGCAGGTCAAGATGGCACTGAGTGACATGGTCTAGTTGATGTGGTGGTGTTAGGTCACAGGCTGGACTTGATGGTCTCAGAGGTCTATTCCAGCCTCAATAATTCTGTGGTTCTGTGAAGATGTAAAAAATGTGCTTTACACCACAACTGGGAATAATGGTCCTATCTGGATCCTCTGGCAGAAAGCAGTCAGGGAGGCTCAAAGCTAAACTCTAGGATTTTGGAGTCGGGGATGCAAGAGATCTGAGACCATCTACACTCCAACTGTAAACGAGATAGTGGCAGCATATGCAGGAGTCTGAGCTGCCCCAGCAGTGATCTTTACTGAAGCACAACTTCTCCTGGCACCCCGACTGCCAGTGCTGGGATGGATGTACAAGGGGAGGGTCTTCTCTACACACTGATGTCTCATGAAGTAAGCGGGTTGCACTNAAAACTTTTTCTGTGTGTTCACAGGGAACCTCCTATGCTCCAGCTTGCAACTGTTGCCCCTTGTCCTAACAGTGGATGTCACTGAGAAGAGCCTGGCTCTGTCCATTTATAAACATTAATGAGGTGACATCTTAGTCTCGTCTTCTCCAAGCTAAGGAGACCCAGCTCCCTCAACCTTTCCTCATAAGGGAGATGTTCCACTCCCTTAACCATCTTTGTGGTTCTGCACTGGACTTTCTCAAGCAGTTCTGTGTCCTTGAACTGAGGGACCCAGAACTGGGCACAATTTTCCAGATGCAGCCTGACAAGGGCAGAGTAGAGGTGGAGGAAAACCTGTCTTGACCTACTAACCACACCCCTTTTAATACACCCCAGGATGCCTTTGGCCTTCTTGGCCACAAGGGCACATTGCTGGCTCATGGTCATCCTGCTGTCCACCAGGAGTCCTAGGTCCCTTTCCCCTACACTTCTCTCCAACAGGCGGGCCCCCAACCTATACTGATACACGGGATTGTTCTTTCCCAGATGCAAGACTCTACACTTGCCCTTGTTTGTATTTCATTACATTTCTCTCTGCCCAACTCTTCAGCCTGTTCAGGTCTTGCTGAATGGCAGCAAAACCTTCTGGCATGTCAGCCACTCCTCCCAGCTTTTTGTGATCAGCAAACTTGATGACAGTGCTCTCTGTTCCCTCATCCAGGTTGTTGATGAATACATTGAAAAGTACTGGTCCCAGTACCAACCCCTGAGGGACTCCACTAGATACAGGCCTCCAGCTAGAGTCTGTCCCAATGACCACAATTCTGTCTTCTTTCCTTCAACCAGTTCACAATCCACCTCACTACCTGGTTATTGAGACCACACTTCCTCAGTTTAGCTGCAAGGATGCTGTGGGTGATGGTGTCAAATGCTTTATTGAAATAAAGATAAACCTCATCCACTGCTCTACCGTCACCTATCCGCCTGGTTATATCATCATAAAAGGCTGTCAGGTTGGTCAAACATTAATTCCCCTTGCTAAAACCATGCTGACTGCTCCTAATGACCCTCTTATCCTTGATATGCCTAGAAACGGCATCAAGGATAAATTGTTCCGTCACCTTTCCAGGGA
>WEIS01005773.1:11834-23161 GCA_013389965.1 Todus mexicanus | reverse complement strand
CAAATTCAGCTTTGATTGAAACCAAAATCTTTCAAAACCACAAAGCATACAGTGCAAAGAGCCAGAAAAAATGATTGTGACCTTCCATGAAGCAGGACAGAGCAATCTTTTCTGGGCTGGTTTGTAGGCACTGACTGTATTTATGTCAGGTCAGGGGGTTTTGGGGTGGTTGTGTCAGTTTGTTGGTTTTCTTTTGCAATTCTGTCTTTTCAACTGCCCTCTCTGAAGCCTACTATTCCACTAGAGAATAAATATGTGAATAAAGTCCCATAAAGGAAGCAGAACAGCAAGGGACTAATCAATACAGTGGTAACGTAACAAAAGGTACTACAACTGAAACTCTCTGTTAAGTTCAATGACAAAATATCCTTCTTTTCAATGTAGCCAGAAATATAACAGATGAGAATTACTTTATCACTTACAAGCACCAACCTGAAATTCCTTTTTGATCCCTTTTTGCTACAAACACATAGTATTGGTTATAGCCACAGACTACAGAAGCACTGAAGCAGAATATTAAGGAAACAAAATTAGTTCGATCTTTAGAGGAGATACTGCAGACCACAATTTTGTACTTTTGGGTTGCCGAATACATAGGTTATAAGCCTCTACTGTGTATAGGTACTAACCATTTGAGGAAAGACAACCATCGGGTTGTCAGCCTCAATCTTATAAAGCTAAAGAAAAAAAACAACCCTGTTCTTGTATTTATTTAGCTTTTTTTCGTAATATCCAATAGGAAAAGAAGCCCACAAAACTTGATATCCTCAAGAGTTTGTTTACATTTAAAATCAGTTAGCTCATGTCATGGAAACAGTACAGATGGATTAACACTGTTCTGGTTTTATCTAGGTCTCCTCATAAAGAAGCTGTTCCATGTTTGAAGTCCTTCTTTGCACTTTTTGAACTTCTACTGTGGGTTTTTTTGAGAAGGGAATTCTCTATGCTCTTGAACTTCGGTTATGGTGGCAAGTGGCAAAGGAATTAAAAGCTTTTTGATTAATCTATAACACGAAAAAAGAAAAAAGAAATTTAAAGCTATCTTCACAGAGGACTAAGAGGAACATTGAGAATAGGTTTGTGATTAACCATGTCATGTTACTTAGTTATACATATAAACAGAATATCTGGACAGAATAAGGAAGAAAGAGACACAGAAAATAAATTTGATGGTACAAAGAACAGGGCAACAAGACATATCTGAAGGACAGCAGGGTCAGACAATATATGGGAATGGAACTTCCTGGTAACAATTTAGAATTTACTTGAGAATAATTGTAGTCAGTAGCATGTCACAGAGAGAGCCCATAGAGCTTTTTCTCTCTTTGAATTGTACATATCCAAGCTTCTCATGATAGCTAAGCTACACTAGTTTCAGCAGAAGGAAGTATTTTTAAGGAAACCAGGTGATCCAAGAGATCTGTAAAATAAACCAGAGAAAAGAAGTCCTCTAGACCCTGTATATTTTAAGTATGAAACTGCGTAAAGAGATAACATAAATTTCTAGAAGCCCTGATGAACACATTATAGATTGGACTTTCTCTTTAAGCTCTTTTTCAGCTGATGTGGTTGTATTTCTTGAAATGTGAAAGGGCAAAAATTCTTGTATCCCTGGAGTGTGGAGTCACTAAAAAGACTGAAGAATAAATGCAATAGAACAAGAAAATACGGTTTTTGCAAAGTCAAACTAAAAGAAGGTAATTTTTAAAGGTGAGAAAAGAAAAAACAAAGATGTAGTACAGTCTCTGGCACAGTTGAAACTGAAGATTCAGAGACATAGAGACGGCCAGAGAGAGAAAAAGTGTTCATACCAGATAAGAAAATAAATGTACCTCTTTTTGAAATACGAAGTCTAATGTAAAAGGTACATACTAAGCTGTATGGATTTGTACAGACATGAAAAGGGAAAAGAAATTCCATACTTATGGGAAGTGTAGGGGTCTTCACTGCATATTTGCTTCTTCTGCTTTTACACACAAATTCTACTAATAACAAAAGGCATGAGCTTCACACTACGAATAATGGGGGTCAGAGATGACAGCCCACAGTCAAGAAAAGGTGAATCAGGTTGGTGAGCAAAGCACGCAGGGTGATGTGGACTGGTGAGATCCTGCAAAAAAAAAATAATAATGGTTGAAAAAAGCCCACTTCAAATGCACACACAGAAATCAGGAAATGTTTACAGGACAACATTGTAGGTAAGCTTTTGTAGCTTTTCTGGGAAATGAGCACAACAGAGTGCCTTTATGAAGTACGTGGAGGAAATCAGAGGAATTAAAGGTGTGCATAAACTTGCAGACTTTGAATCTCTTTGGGACCAAAGGCACATTGTAGGATGCTTTATGTGACTGGAGTGTTGCAGTGGGTTGGTCTTTAGAAAAAAGAGACAGAGGTGGAGAGGAGGAAGAACTGTATTTTATGTGGAAGTGAGGACCAAACATTTTCTAAAAATTAGTGTTAAGTGTGAAAAATCTAAGAGAGTGCAGAACAGTCACCTTAGGAAGTAAAGAATGAGTATTTTAACTAAATTAAATAATTTTTTTTAAGTACCTGCTGCATATTTCAGCTACCAGTAATCACTTAAGATTGCATGTACTCCAACAACATAACAATTGGTGAATTCTGCACTGCAATTCACTCAGTGAATGCATAGTTAATTCTGGCATCAGAAACAAATATGAGACGTAGAAAGGTTGCACGTATACAAGTTATAGAAGACATTCAAGCAATGTTCCATGGCAGATCTTGTCTGACACCTTCACTAATAGGCTGCTAGTCACTGCATTACTTTTATGTACTCCAGGCAAATATTATCCATAAAAAAATATACCTCCTAAAGAAAAAAAATATCATCTCTCTTATACTCAGTTTTGCTAGTAAGCCATGAAGTGCCAAAATAATAGCAATGTTGCAAATATCCCATAGCTCTCTTACATGTATGTAAAGCATTTAGGACTTATTAATAAACCACAGAAGTCCAAGGATATTATTGGAAATGTTCCTGAAACTGTGCCATTTGCATGTACAAGAAATCGCCCAAGATAATACCTTTTGGTTGTTATATGACAAAAAATGTCTGAAAAGAGTAGAATAGTCAAATGAATACTTTCACATAGCAAGGCATAGGTAGTTTACACAAATCCCCCCCCAAAATCCAAGGAAACCAAAATCCAACTATCGTGTTTACTTTCCCCTGTTATTCTTTTCTTCAAATTATGGAAATACATTTTTTTTAGTGCATGTTATATAAAAAGTGTAGAAATTGTGTTGATACAGGTTTTGCTCGTAACCAGTAATCAAGAAAAGTAAAATCATTAAAGAATCTCAAATATGATGGGTAATAAGTTAGAAACAATGCCGTAAAATCTAGCTGAGCAAAAGTGAGCATGTAAATAAAGTCTGAATTTATGTGGGCAATGTGCACTCCTACTAAGGTGTGTACATCTCATAGGTCTTGGTGAAAAAGTGTGTGACTTCAATTTTGACCCACTGATGCAGCAAATTAAAAAAATTTAAGATGTCTGGAACAAATATGCAATCCTGTAGGCAGAGAAAATTACTACGATTAAAAGGAATGTTCTGCCTAGATTGCCATTACTACTGCTTCAGTCTCTCCCAGTAGCACTCCCTGGCATAACTGTCATGGAGAAAGAAAGCATGATCTGCAATTTTATAAGAAAGAAATAAAAAGACTGGCTAATTCAGTTGCAGAGGCCAGTTTCATTGAGTAGTCCAGCAGTGACAGATGCTGATTCTGGCTCCTGATACAAAATTGGAGAGATTTGAGACAAATCAAGACTGAATTTACAAAGACAGGTTTTGACCCAGAAGATTCCTGTCAAGTCTTTAAGGTAGCTCAACCTTCCCGAACAGTCCAGAAAAATGATTAAACAGTGGTTTCACTGATTCTGTTGTTTTAGATTCTAGGATCTACATATTAAGTTTCTAGCTATAATATCTCTGTCTTGGTGTATTTAGAAGAGTAGCCTCAAAGATTCTGCTTTTGAAGTTAATGTTAAAATTTCCACTGGTTCATACACAAGAAAAAATATCCAAAAGGGTAAACAGGCTGAACAAATGCTGGGAATATTATCTAGCAATACTAGTCACGGGACATGAACAGGGTAAGAGGCAATGTCATCATGCAGATAGCAGGTTGGTGAAGCAACAGCAGGAGAAAGAAAACAGAGATTATAAGAAGAGGCCAGAGGGAATACTAAGAAAGGAGAGGAAAAGAGAAGTATGAAAGGAGCTTTAAGCAGGCTCTGAGTAGACAGATGTGGGAAAGACTATTTGCATATGACATGAAAAGGTTTCACTACCCATACGTAGGGGGTAGAATTCATAAGCAGACATGAAAGAAACACAGGTAATTATATTAACGTTAATGCATGAGATGGTTTTAACTTTTTTTTTCTAGATTTGCCTAGTTTTGCTTATACAGAAAACAACCTATTAACTTTTGTATCTCAGCTATGCTATGCCCTCAGGTGTGCAAACAATGTTTATGTGACAGTGGTTACAATAATCTCTCTGAACCCGGATGCCCTCTCAAAATTATCAATAATTCATCAGAACTAGTCTCTGGGTTTTTTCAGATGTATCTACAGCATTTGTTTGGCAAAATGTTCTTTACCTCTTGCACAAAGCATTCGTTCACACACAGATTACACATTAAGCACTTGACTGTGGTTTAGCAAAGTAAATTATACACTACACTACATTATAGCTTTCAAAAGTGTTGCTCTCTAGGTCTTAAATATAAAAAACCATAACTCTGGTACTGACCTTACTCTTAATAATAATTGAAAAATTCTTATCCTAAAAGCTGAACTTGTTTTTTCTGGTTTTCATTACCCAGAGATATGAGACACCCAACAAAACAGAACTGTAACAGGGGGACTGTTCCATGATGTGCCCCTGTAAGAGAGAGGAGGGAAAGAAATGAACGATGGAGGCAAAGACAGAAGGTAATCTGGGGACTAATGAGTGCTTGAGAGGGGTAGGATGTCTGCTACCCTACCCATTCACATGTATGCAGAGAAGTGACAGCGCAAGTATTTTGTCCTTCCTTCTCTTCTGTATAAACAAGTGTTCAAGAATAGGCTTGGTACCTGGGGGTTCTGTATTCCAAGCCTAGAATATTAAAGAGGATATTATTTCTGCACACTGCATTGCTATTTATTCTGAAATAGTTTTTAGACATTTGAAATTAACATGTGAAATAAGTTAGCAGAGCAGAAAAAATATCAAAGTGCCATGCGGTCATGTTGCTAGAAACTCATGAGCAGCTTCATTAGTTCAGATCAAGACACAAACAGAGTCTTGATTAAATTTCTTTTTAAGTCATAAAGTGAATCTTACATAAGTATGGTAAATTGCCTTAGAAAGCATTTCTATTTCCATGCATAATTAAATCAATACTCACTCATGTCAAAACAAGCCCAAACATAATTTCTGGTATACACAATTAGCAATGAAAAAGTGACTCATACAGACTAAGGGACAACTGTTACCGGAAGAGTTAACTTCTAAATCTTCCTTTCTATTCCCAAGGGCACTAAAGAATGTGCAAAGGAATTATAATGGTTTTTACGATGAGATTCTTTACAGTTTTTACAAGGTTAATAAGAATTAAGTAGTAAGTTTTGTTTTTTCTCTGGTCATCACTTCAGTGACAATTGACACTGTGAGTCAATTTTGCTTTCATGTACTTATGCAGCACAATAATGCACCTGTCGCTTGAATTTTAACAAATGGAAGTCTAATAACATCTTCGGGTTTTGTTTCCCCAACATTTGACTCGGTTTCCCACAGCATTCTGCTGGAGAAGCTGGCAGCTCATGGCTTAGATAAGTGTGCTCTTCTCTGGGTTAAAAACTGGTTAAATGGCCGAGCACAGAGAGCTGTGGTAAATGGAGTTAAATCCAGTTGGCGAACAGTCACAAGTGGTGTTCCCCAGGGCTCAGTTTTGGGGCTGGTCCTGTTTAACATCTTTGTTGATGATTTGGATGAGGGGATCGAGTGTACCCTCAGCATATTTGCAGATGACACAAAATTAGGTGGGAATGTCAATCTCCTTGAGGGTAGGAAGGCTCTACAGAGAGATCTGGATAACTTGGACCAATGGGCTTAAGTCAGTTGTATGAAGTTTAATAAGGCTAAGTGCAGGGTCCTGTGCTTTGGTTGCAACAACCCTTGGCAGCGCTACAGGCTTGGGAACGAGTGGCTGTAAAGCTGCATGGTAGAAAGGGACCTGGGGGCCCAGGTGGCCAGGAGGGCCAACAGCATCCTGGCCTGTATCAGAAATAGCGTGGCCAGCAGGAGTGGGAAGGTGATCATGCCCCTGTACTCAGCACTGGTAAGACCACACCTGGAATACTGCAGCCAGTTAGGGGCACCGCAGTATAAGAAAGACATAGAGGTACTGGAGAGGGTACAGGGAAGGGCAACGAAACTGGTTAGGGGATTGGAGAATATATCTTATGAGGAGAGGCCGAGGGAATTGGGTTTGTTCAGTGTAGAGTAAAGGAGGCTGAGAAGTGACCTTATTTCTCTTTACAACTACCTGAAAGGAGGTTGTAGAGCTGCGGGTGCTGGCCTCTTCTCCCTCAAAATTAATGATAGGACAAGAGGAAATGGCCACAAGTTGTGCCAGGGAAAATTCAGATTAGATATTAGGAAAAATTTCTTTAGTGAAAGAGAAGTTAAACACTGGAACAGCCTGCCCAGGGAGGTGGTGGAGTCACCATCGCTGAAGGTGTTCAAAAAGTGAGTAGATGGGGCACTTTAGAGTATGGTCTAGTGACCATGGAAGTGCTAGATAGAAGATTGGACTTGATGATCTTGGATATCTTTTCCAACCTTGAAGATTCTATGATTCTATGATTCTATGCCAAGAAAGGTAGCCAACTAGCAAATTATTTTTTCCTGAGTTAAAATGACTACCAATATGTAAATTTATATGGTCAGTACAGTCAAAAAATTATTAAAGACTGCAAAACTGATTTAAATTACGTAATTTTTCTTTGATTTTCTTCTATATTCCTTCTTTTTTTCTTTTTTTTTCTTTTGTGCCTGATTCAAGGAATTTTACAGATTTAGACACTACTGAAATAACTGATGATGAGTAAATGTAATTATGTATATTATACACTGGTAAATAGGAAAAAAATATCCTGTATAAAGTCTGAAGACCACTCAGACTGATGTCTGGTAGCATGTATGTTTGGACCACCCAGGAGAAAGATTTAAGATATCTGTAAATACAGTTCACATTATTTTTAAAAAATTACTTTAGATATACCTCTGAACTTAATTCAAAGAGTTTTAACCAAGTCTTTTTCTGTCCAGCGGCAGAATGAAAATAGAGAAAGGCATATTTAGCGGTACTACTAACCCCTCTCCCACAAGTAGTAACATCAAATCTTTATCTAATTTACTTACTCTAAAAGTTATTCTTTAATGAGAGACATTCTATTACTAGAGTTTGCAAGTTCACCTCAGGAGTAGAATAAGGAAATTTAAGAACACTAGAAGAAAATTACCACAGTGACAAAAATAAATACTGTATCCTTTACTCATGTGTCAATCATTGGCTCTACTACTAAAACTATTCTATCAAAGATTTTTCTAATTTAGATAGCTCTGGCCTAGATACTTCAAGGATCATTATAGTACATGCCAGCTATGAAGTCTAAGGGATTTCCAGCCTCCGGAAATTTATTCAAGAGCACATCTGGCAATCCAGGTGTAGCAGAAATGTGGCTTATTCACTTTCGTTCACTCTTCCACATTGCCTTGCATTGGCCTTACCTCAAATAACAATACTTTGTCGAGCACTCAGAAAGAACAGGGTGCTAAAATAATCTTTCCAGAAAAGGTGCAACATATCAGAACATCTTTGAAGGCTAAGTATATGAACATGTACTTGCAGTATGTATGGGCATGAACATGAGAATCATAATGGATATTATTATCTATGCATATATTTTAGGAGCACAAAATGACTTTTCCATTCCCTCTGTAGTCACCAAGTTCTATTCATTTCTATTAGCTGAGAGGCTCAGTGTTCTCCCTATCTTGTTCAGTTATTGAATAAGATGAACATTAAGACAGGAATTTTAAGCAATGAGAAATGATCTATACACTTAAATGTACCCCAAAATTGCCTAAAATCTCTTTAAAATATCTTTCTTAAATATACCAGGCTCTTATAAAATAGCATTTAACAATTGTTTCTTAAGTAAAAGCCCTTCCTACATTTTTCCCCTTTTAGCTCCTTTAGAAAGGATGTAGATGGGACATGGTTTAGTGGTCACTATAATGTTGGGTTGACAGTTGAACTTGATAATCTTGGACATCTTTTCCAACCTGAATGATTCTATGATTCTAGACTTTGCTTCAAGGAAGGAGGAAGTCAGAATAAACAAAATTAAAGCCCTTTTACTACCAACGTGCATAAAATCTGATCTACTTATCACTGTGTTTGGGGATTTTATGTCTCTTAATCCACTGATTCAAGTGGTGTCATGTGAAAGATGTGGAAAATTTCTTTCTGGCTTTTTTAAGCCTTCCTTCTACAGTTTCATAAACACATATTGAAGAGAGGTCAGATTAAAAAAAATAAAAATTAAAACCAGCCAACGAAACAATCAACAAAATACTGTGCTTTTTTTCAGTTCAAAAAGAGAAGGAAGAAATTAATTATTCTTTTTATGAATAAAATTCGGTTTTGAACACAAGAAGAAAGGCACTGAAGGCAGCAGTACTATTCTCATAATTTGCTTTTTTTCTTATTGAAAATAATATTCTTTAACTGAAGCATATTTTTTCCAGAAAACTACTAAATAAGGTTCTCTTGAGCTTTCTGAAATGTGTCCGTTCTTCATCTTTAAAGTGCCTCGATTAATTAGAGTATGACCTGCACAATACAGAAGAGACAAAACTTTACCAATAAATGATGACACTTCAAAGAAATAAAGGTTATTTGATATAGAATTCTATAAGCTCCAACATTCACAGCAGAGCCCCCAAGGCATTTGAATTCAATTCAAGCCATTGTAGATATGTAGAATACTCCACATCTCAGTTTTTGTTGAACACCTTTTTAACACAATTAGTTCAAACCAAAGTGCTACCCACCTAAAATAGAGCTGCAACTGCATTAGTGATGGGAGAACTTCAAAAGGTTCAGAGTTCAGATAAATTTCAGTCCTTCAGTAAGAAATATCCATGCAGGTGGCTTTGCAGCCTTTTGAACTTGCAGCCTAATTTTCCTTTGGTTTCCTTCTTGCTCTCTCAGAAATTCTTTCAAAACCCTTTCCAGTATCTCTTTTTCTCTTCCTTTTTATTCACATAGTGGTGTAGAAAACTACTTCACTTGATTATTACTGCATAGCTACTGCATCTCTTTTGTGCTTCATGTTTTTGAAGCTAATGTTCTGAAATGGCAACTTTTTTTCTGGAGTCTAGAGTGTTTGGAAATGAAACAACGAAGAAAACTCCCAAGAGCTGAACCACAAATCTGTAAATCCCTCCCTAGATTGAAAACTGCTTTCAAAATTATAACATGTCATCGTAAATTATAGCATGCACTGAAGCCTGTGCCCTGCAATGCGACATTTAGAGTTTTCTTGTTTCTTTCCAAAGCCACTACCCCCCAGCAGGAGAATACTATGCTGGATTTTAGCCATTGTTGTGTATAGAAGTCTGTAAAGAGGGCTAGAAACAGGATGACTATGGCAGTGAGTACATGCTAGAAACGCACATCTATAGTTATAAGCAATACCTAGAAGAAAAGAAGCACTGCAGTTCTCCATGCCTGTTTCTAGAATTCCCTACACTTTTTTCCAGGTTTATTTGAAGATCAGTGGCTGAATGGAAGTTCAACTACCACTGGACTCACCCTGAAGGTAAAAGAGTTATGGAGAAAACATTCTCTGGAGTTTAGAACAAGTCAGCAATCATGAAGCACGGACTATTTACTTTCAATTTCTTTCCCCCACCCCTGTTTAGGAACTAGGGAAACTGTCAGCTAGACTAGGGCTAGCAACTAAAATAAAATATACTTCAACTATACATAAAAAAGTGGAAGTTACAGGTAGTTAGGAGAATAAAGCCAAGATAGAAAACAGAAGTTAAAAACAGGACTGCAAGTATAAGCTCCCAGGGAAGTTACTTCCCAGACATGAAGCTAAATAGCGGCCTATTTCCTACGCCGNTGAAGCTAAATAGCAGCCTATTTCCTACGCCGGAGAAATTAGGAGCAAATATCTGTATTTAAGATACAACCATATACTTAGGTTTTCCAGTACATGAGAACAAACTAACTGAAATCATAAAAAAAAAATTCAATACTTTTCGTGCTACATGTCATCAACAAGACAAGCTTCTGTTTACTACACTGACATTTTTATTTTGTTGTTTTGTTTTGTTAAAATGGCTTTTATTCACATTACTATGACAAAATCTCTGAAATATGCATCATGCAACTTGTTCGCAGTATTAACAGCCCCTTCTTAACACGTGTGCTTCTGGTGCCATCCACAGGAGTTCAATAAATCTGTTCTGGCCACTCAGGTATGTTTAAGATCTCATTGCTGTATGATCCTTATTTTACTAATAGC
Organism: Todus mexicanus; assembly: GCA_013389965.1. Classification (NCBI taxonomy): domain Eukaryota; kingdom Metazoa; phylum Chordata; class Aves; order Coraciiformes; family Todidae; genus Todus; species Todus mexicanus. The sequence goes on along the minus strand of WEIS01005773.1, from coordinate 12,533 downwards.
AGAACAACAAAGGAAATTATATTCATGGGACTCAGATTTAGAAGAGATTGGGAAGATATTCTTGACAACTAACTACACATCAGTCCTTGTGCTGTAAGGAAAAAATTGACCAAACTCTTGGCAAGAAGTCTGTCAAACAAAACACAGCAGCATTTTTAATTTAAATCAAATTAGAACAAGCCTTCAGTAAGACCAGTAAACATCCCCAGGTGCAGGGGGAACTTGGTGCATGTCACAGCAACTAAATGTATGTCACAGCCTTCATTATCAGCAATGGTTACTAAATATGTAATCATCAAAATGAATGTGGAACTTGAAATAACTGTTCAGTTTCTTGGAATATATACAAAACGATCTGAACAGTTATTTTCAGGCATGAACAACAGGAAATACCAACATGGTAAACCACTATATTCTGCAAAATCAATCATTAGTCTGTGTGTAAACAAAGAAAAAAGAGGATGTTTAGTTCAAATAATTTAATAGACAAAATCCTGGCAAGTATTGTTCAGATCTCATTTCTTTGTGTGTGGAATCCTGACAAGTTAAATCATCTGTGAAGTATTGACCATTACCAAAGAAAGAATCTCCACAGCTGCAGAACATTGGGTATTGCAAATTACAGGAGGTTAAATGTAAACACAAACCCAGAAACTGCGATGACTGATATGACAATCACTACAAGGAAGATTACATTTT